>JASDQU010321373.1:0-12968 GCA_032191745.1 Picea mariana | reverse complement strand
CTAGAGGATAAACAATTCAATTATTGGTGAAATTATATATACAGATAGAGTTCATTGTGCAGATTCCAAATATACATTTTTTTTTTAAATCAATAATGTTTACTATTTTTAATCTATTTTTGTCTTGACATATATCAAAATCCCATAATACATACCTCTCTTATTTCTACTATAACGTTTTCTTGGATTAACCATTTATCAAATGAGTTATATGTGGCACTAGAGGAGACCGATACCTACGATGTAAAAAAATTTGTTTTGATCATGTTAAGACCCTTTTAGCCTGCACAAACTAAATATGTTGTAATTTCAGGCATATGTTGACTTTGATAATTTAAAAAAAATTATTAAATTAATATTAAAAATCTCCAACAAATACACAACACAAGAAAAATTGGTTCTCTACAAGTATACAAGTTTTTGGAACGAAATTCCATTGTTAAGACACTCAACACCTGCACGAACAAAAACATATACCTTATATTTTCTTGGAAAAATAAGATACCATTGTTAGAAAAAATCAAATTTGACCTAGTTATTCACAATGTATATGAATAAAAGTTTCATATTCAGAAATCTAATCCAATTTCCTATGTTTCATATTCTTACACCATATTAAAATTCATTGTAAAAGTACCTTGAATAATCCCTCCAAGTTAACATATTGTTGTTTTTCCAAGTTTGCATTGCCACTAACGCGTCATGAGAGACCATCATTAGCTTGCACTCAGCTAGAAGTGATCCTATATTTTTTCAATTTGAGAAATATGTGTATATAATATAAATAGATAATCATGAATTTATATTCCACGAATGTGCATCCTACTTTTATCAAGAGGATGAAGTAAGAAGTCTCAAGCATTTCATTTTAAAATTATCAAGTTATGAAACTTTTTTATGTGCTCAATTTTATTATAAGTCTTAAAAGGGATATTATAGACCCAAACTTCATAATGACAAAGAAGAACATGCAGAAATAAAGTGTTGAAAATGTTTTTTTTGTAATCCCAGATACTAAAGCTCAACATTTAACTTACATATATTTTCAAGAATCAAATTCAAATAATAAATAAAATCGATACATATAAATAGTTATACATTGCACATTTTCAACGTTATCATAATTTTATTTTTTTTCATTTTATTAATGATAAGCTCATAATTTTTACAAAACGACATATCATCAAAATATACATAGATCACAAATATACAAAAACTATATATTAAATCACATTTTAAGATTAAACTTCTCACATCTCCCCTAAACAACTTTAAAATATACACCTTTATATTAAAAACACCTTTATATGTGTCGTGGCCACAACAACCCCCTTTACTTTTGTTTTTACAAGTTGTTGGTCTCCAGAAACTGAATGATGATCGTGTTGGTAGCCTGCTTTGTTGGAATTGATTCAATCCATTTTGTGAAGTAATATGTAGCCGTAAGTATCCATCTTTCTTGCACTGAGGATGGTGGATGAATATCTCCTATAAATTCTAGGCCCCATTGCATGAATGACGCTTCGACTGAAATCGGTTTCAGTAGTAGGGGTTGCAGATTTCTCCTTCCATCGAAGATCTGACACTTGTGGAAACGAAAACTTCTTTGTATAAATCTGCGAAGATGTTGGGCCAATAGTAACCTTCTCTTAGGATTTTATGCGTGATGATTTTCCAGTAGTGATGTCCTCCACAGTTGCCTTTGTGGAATTACCTGATAGCTTGTTTTGCGTCATCTTCTAGCAAACAACTCATCAATATCCCTCCTGGATATTTCCAATATAGGGAGTTATCCAAGATGCAGAACTTAGTATCCTTCAGCTTTAAGAATCTGGCCTTAGTCTTACTTATCCCTGGAGGAGCTTGCAAATTCTTCAACACATAAATGATGTCTATATACCAAGGTGAATCGATGAATTTCTGAGACACTTGTGCAGTTGTTTCTTCCTGAGGATTCTTCGATGGGTCAGGAATGAATTTGATTCCCATAACATCGCAGTTCGAATGCACCATCAGTTTTACAAGGCCTTGACCCTTAATCATATTTGTGGGCTTGATTTCGAGGTCGTATTCCAACATGACTGCAATCCACTTACCTCTTCTTCCCTCAGGGTCAGGTTGGGTTAGGATGTCTTTGACTGAGTTGTTGGGCACGTAAGCAATAATGTGGGAATGTAGTATGTAAGTCTCGAACTCCATGAAGGATTTCACCAATGCATATGATTGTTTCTCCATAATTTCATACCTCAGTGGGGAATCACTTAGCGTCATGCTAAAGTAAGCTATAGGTTTTTCAAAGTTCTGATCGTCTTTCTGTAACAGCACACCAGCAATGGTATTCTTCGAGACGAACAAGAACAATATGAAGTCCTTCGTGAAGTTTGGACTGGCCAATACGGGAGCTTTGGTCAGCGCTACATTGATTTCTTCAAATGATTTCTTGGCTTTGGGGTTCCAATTGATCCCGTTCCATTTTCTGAGCATGTTGGTGATATGTTTTATAATTTCTGCCAGATTAGGGATGAATCTTCTCAAGAAATTCACCTTTCCCAGGAAGGACTGCACCTCCTTCTTGTTGTGCGGAGTGTTGATTTTCAGGATTTCTTCTACCCTGTTGGGGTCTATATTTATACCCTCCTTCGAGATGATGTGCCCCAAGAGTTTCCCTTCTTGCATTCTAAAATGTGAATTTTTCATATTCAAAGATATGCTGAACTTCCTGCATTTTTGGAAGACTTTCTTCAGATGCCCAAGGTGTTGTTCGTCAGAGTCAGAGTACACTATGATGTCATCCAGATAGATCATTATAAATTTTTAAGTTTCCTCAGCAAAGTCTATGTTCGTCGCCCTCTGGAAGGTAGATCTGACTTTCATCAGGCCGAAAGGCATCTTAGCATACATGAATGTATCCCATGGTGTTTTGAAAGTTGTCTTTTCTCGGTCATCCGGGTGTACCATGATATGATTGTAACCTGAAAAGCCATCCAGCATAGACATCTTCTAGGACCCAACCACCTTCTACAAAATATATTCCACCTTAGGGAGCAGGTAGTTGTCCTTGAGGGTTACTTTGTTTAAGTTCAAAAATCCACGCACAACCTTATTTCGCCACTCTTTTTTCTTACAAGCACCAGATTGGCAACCCATTTCGAAAATATTAAAGAAACAATAATTTTGTCTTCGAAGAGTTTCTTTACCTCTTTTTCAATTAGTAGAAACAATAAGGGATTGATATCTCTTATCTTTTGCTTGAAATTTTTTTGGTCTTCTTTGAGAGGAATGATGTGTTGAATCACTTTAGTGTCATAGAATTTCGAGTCATCATAACTCGAGGTGAAAATGTCGGGAAAATCCTTCATGAGTTTGATGTAGTCCTATTTTACCTCTAGACTAAGTGTCTTTGATAATTTGATTATTTTCATATTTTCCTGGGTCCCGATGTTGCAATCCTCGACATCCTCATCATTCACAGTGATCTTGGGATTTCTAGCCACATTGTTTTCATCAAACAACTTTTCCAACGGAACTAATCCTTTTGGGATGATATTATTCTTTAGCTACACTATGTCCCTCCCATCTATCTGATTCTGGAAAGGGTCGTCATTACTGCGTGCAAATTTGACTTCATCTTTGTCACAACAACACTCATCATCAATGTTTACATTAGCAAACTCATCACTCATTTGGAGAAATCTCTCCACCTGTTTGTCATCCTCAAAAACCTGCCAATACTTGATATTATCGGGTACCATCAGCCTATGTTTGACTTCTATATCATACTTTTTGTTGGGGAAAATGGGAATTTTAAAAACTAAGGCCGAGGTGGCCAAGGCATCGACAATTTGATTTTTCCCCCTCAAGATCGCTAATAAATTATACTCCGAGAATTCTTCGAGGAGGTCTAGCACCAAGTTTTTGTATTCCCTCATTCTAGGTTGCTTGGATTGGTATATACCTTTCACTTTGGTTTATAACTATCTCAGAGTCTCCATGCACTACTATCCTCTTTGTGCCCAACTCTTTCAAAACTCTCAAACCCAAAATCAATGCCTCGTACTTAGCCATGTTATTTGTAAAATTGAAGGTGAGTTTTTATGAGCATATCTTTGTTCCTACCTTGGGAGGTCTTATCCATGCATCGACCCCCACCCCCTCCTTGCTGATAGCTCCATCGAAGCTCATATTCCACAGTTCGTTCTTTGCACAGTTCCTCGGGTCTGTGCACTCTTCTGCTTGTCACGCAGCTTTATCATCAACAGTCATGACGATCATCGACTCTTCCTCTTCAAAGATCAGGTAATTGTAAAATATGGAGGAGCCTATCTCAATTTTTTCGGAGTAGATAGGGTTTTTATTTGACTGCGTCCTACTACTCACCATGTATTTCAGCAACGCTTCTCTGTATAACTGTTTCTCTTGGACGAAGACATGAATGGTGGCATATGACATATCCATCTGTAGGGTTCCCTTCAATTTCACAACCCATGACCTAGATAATAGCATGCCAAACTTGGGGGGTATATCAGCTACAACCACATCCATAACCAGATTCTTAGAAGGGATTTGGGCTAGCGACACAACCAAATCTTTGATAAGGCCCTAACATTTCACTTTCCTTGAATCGAAAGAAATTTTTTCCTTATAAGGCCTGGTGATATCCAAACCCAACTCGTCCATGATCACTTTGGGCATGAGATTGTGCGACCTACCCGAATCCAGCATGGCATTGTGCAAAATCATGTCATGGAGCTTAAGACTGACATAGAATGGGGGAACATCCTCAGTATTTCCTATTTCCTCCACATGTGGACCAAACAAAATGGTAGGGTGGTCATCCTGGATGTTCAGGGTGTCGGGATTTTCTCCCATTTTTATGATTTTGATAATCTGATCCCGATATTCTCCTTTCTTGATGAGTTCGTTGAAAGGGATGAAGATTTTAATCTTGATCATTTCATTCTCAAAGTAAAAAGGGGGGAAGACATTTTCTACCTCCTTGACGCCTGTCTCCTGGATTGTTTCTGGTGCTTTCCTTCGAACCTCCTCCTTTGACTTTCCCTTTTCAGCCACATCCTTGGTCGAGTTGTCTTTCTTTGGTCGGCTCATGGAAGGGGTGTCCTCCAGAGGTTCCCTTATGGGATTTTTCTACTAAGGTTCTCTAGATGCCTTTCTGCTCCTTAGGTTGTATTTCTTTTGGAACTGCATGATGGCATTGCGATAACCCTTCCTGAATTCATCTATTTCCCAAGACAGTGTGTCATCAGCCTCCAGCATAATATCATCATTTTATCTCACGTATTGATCATGTTCTCCCTTTGTCAAGAACACACACGTGTCCTTGTCATCGCAACAATGCATTTGATCTTGGATCACCTAATCAAAATCTTTTTCCACGTAATTGTTTTGGAATGGGGGCCTTATTTGTTAGTTGCCCTAGTCCTTTTGTTCCCTCTTCCTTATCTGCGGGACTAGACCTCTTCTAAGGTTCTGAATTCTGGGCTGGAGGTCATGTTGTTCTCGGGCGATGGGCTTGTTCCCCATGAACATTATTTCCATTAGCTTCTCCATCGTATTCATCATCAATTCGAACTTGTCCTCTGAGGGTTGAGAAGTCGATGGCTGTGCATCTCATTGGGGTTTCTTCCCACCTCTATTGAATCTTTGTTGAATATTTCTCGATGCCATCAAGTTTACCTTGACTTCAATTGCATCACTCATCATGGCGTCTAAATTAGTAGATATTCTCTCTCTCAATAACAAGGAGAAATTGTTGTCAAAGGAGTCGGTGTATCAAAGTTGTGTAGCCCCGGGAGGTGGCTAGAATTCTATGGGAATTAAGTTGTAGACCCTCATGAAACAGGACAAGAACTCTTGCACCGTCTCCTATGATTCTCTCTTCATATTGTTGTATTGCGTCAGTAGTTGCAAAGGATTCTTTTTGTCTCCCAATCTAGCAATGAATGATGTTTTAAACGCGACGAAGTTGGGAATGCTTGCTGCTGGGAGGGCCTTGAACCACTTTCTAACCTCCCCCAAATGACTCTGTGTGAACAACCTCTTCTTTGTGTCTTCATGATCCACCTCTTCTAGATAAACAAAATCATTGAACCAATCCAGGTGCTTTTGGGTAGGGGTGTTTCCTTCAGCGTCATATAGCTTGATCCTATGGCTATAGTTATGGGAAAAATCATGCAGTTGGGATGGCAGAGAAAGGGGAGTGAATCTGGCAGCCATTTCTCTAGGGGGTTTTGGGATTTGTGGTATGTTCTGAGAGAGATTTGCATCTTGTGGGATTTTGTTCAGTATCAAAGATCGAAACCTCTTCTCATTGAAGACTATATCATCCAAGTTGGTTTCTAATTTAGACCTAAACAAGGTTTGTTTGAACAGGGTGTCAAAATCAAGGTTGTTGAGTCTCTGTGCACCATTCTTGGGTAAGGACAGGCTTCTATATAGGTAATATAATGGGTCTGGTGCCTACTTTCTTGTCCTACAGAGAAGTTTCTCGGGGTCACACATGGGATCTACAAGGTTTGGATCAGGATTAGCTCTGGTATAAATTGTCTTCAGCACTAGGGCTTCTGAATCGCACTACTCTGTGCTACTGGTCTCTTTGACTGGAGTCGCCAAGGTAAAGGTTTCAACCAATACAGATGTTTGGCCCACAGTTACCCTCAGGGGTCAAAACTATAGATTTATTCTTTCTCCTATGGAAACTTTATTCAATTTAATCCCCGGCAACAACACTAGAATGTTAGTGCTCTATAAACTTCATTCAGCTGAGAAAATGCATGACAGAGGAAACCTACAAACCAATTGAGGCCGGAAAATAACCTTTCCAACCTAGAGAGGGATCTCTCTGAGACTTCGTCTCTGTACACGGCATGGATTTAAACTGTCACCTAGATTTAACACTTTTATACAATATTTTTGGTTCTATTGGCGAAAGAAAGAAAGACCTTGGGCTATGGAGTCGATTTAAGAAAACAATAGAAACAAATGACTTAGTGACTGAACTTGAGAGGAGAAAGGCTAAGTAAGCAACAGTCTTTCAATTAAAAATCGTTGGATGTGGAGGGAGAAAAACATATGAAGCAACTTGGAGCACCGTTGGGGATGAATTCAAAGTTCTCTTATAAGAAACACAGTTGTCTAAATGGTGTGAATCTAGAGCACCGCACGGTGAATTTTAGATTCAAAATTACGTTTTGGTTTAGACATAATATAGATATGAATATAAAGAACACAACAAAGCATGTACGCAAAGAGGGAATGCAATACATCAAACTGCTACCATTAGAATATTTTCGTCAAAGCTTCAAGACCTTTTCATTAAATTTTGATCGAATTCAAAAGCTACATTTGATAGTCACTGTCTACATTGTTTTTCCAACCAACTTGGCTTACATTGAAAAGACGAAATATATAGACCAGGGTGTTCCGCTTGGGATACCCTGCACTCTAACTACTATCCCTAGAAATTAGGTTCTAACTATTCTCTGTTAGATGACTCTTCGTATGGAACTTTACTAAAAATAGAAACTGACTGTACTCGGTTGCACCATAACCGCTTGTTTCTGCCATGATAGTTCAGTCATCAGCAAGATCTCATTGTTGGAGACTGAGGTGTTGATGGTTTTCCTTTGACAGGGCATCTGGACGATCAATTGCTCTGTCAAACTCCCGCCACCTACTGTAATGGCCTTGATTTTTGTCGCGCGATCATTTGTTGGAGCGTGCATGTAGTGGGTCACCGCAGACTGTTGCAGTTGTTTCCAAGATGACAACACAAATTAATGGGAAACACCTTTCCTCAAACTGTCGTGTGTCCAATGTACACCTATCCTTTGAAATAGATGATATTCCATCATTGCGCTTTGTATGCTCGTCATGCAGGTATCTGTCAGAGTCCCTACTTCCCAATAGGAAATAGGACACGGGGAGACAATATTCGCGCCACGTTTGAGAAGACAAAAATGGAGTCGATTAATCATGCTTCTGGTCTCATCTGCAGTTTTGATACCCAAAGCGTTTTCCTAAGAGACCAGTTGCACCTTTTCAAATTTATCACTTGCCTTTGCAGAACCGTGTTCCCTTTCAGCTTCTTCTACGTGCTGGCTAGAGTCACGCGAACATTTTCCATGGACGGTCCACATTTCTTGAAGTTCTTTGTGTTTCTTTCTTCTAACATCCTATGTGATTCGCATAGCTGGATGATTGTATGTTGCGCTTCTATGAGCTTACTCTTGAGCTAATTCATGTTTCCCTTGCGGCCCTATGATGTTGATGCTTCGAGGGTCTTCACTGTTAACTATTGTCTCAGCTCCCTTTTCTCCTGGTACAACTCAACAATAGTGAGTTGTGCTTGCTTTAGTTGTTGCAACGATTCATGAATATATGTTCCTTCAGTGTATCTCCTTCTCCTTCTACTGCAGGCTTCCCGACTTGGACCTTCAATAGGTTCCAGTCGAATGGTGCGCATGAGTAACTCTTCAGTGACCGAATTTGCGTGTGGCTCGCTCAAGACTTAGGGCTCCCCGGTTTCCTTGTTCTTCCTTGGCCTTCCTCTTCTCTGGGGTGTCGGTTGTTGGGGGGATAGGGATTCCAATGTATTTCCTTCCTCTTTGGCCCTTCCTATTTCCGCCTCCACGCGGTGAGATGTTACCTTTTTCGCCGGTAGAGGGAAATCTCCTTTGGGGTCCCTGGGGATGTCGGCTCTGAGTAGGAACAAATTCCAGTTGTTTCCCAACTGCCTCAACTCCTCAACTATAAGCAATTTAATCATCGAGACATGAGATAGGTTTTTCTTCAGCTGGTTTGTTTCATCCCGGACGTTGTCTGCCATTTCTCGAAGACTTTGGTGCAAGAAGAAAGGTAGATTTAATGGTCTCCTTCCTGTGAAATGCATCAACAATCTAATGTGATGTGGGTGTATTCTGTCAAACCTTCCCTCATAGGTGAAATATTTCCTAATCTCTCTAAGGAGCTTCCGAAAAGGCTCCTGCAAATATCTACTTGGAATGTTCGCTTCGACTTTCCCATTTAAACAGTCTGGTTTGATGAAATCCTCGTAGCACCGTGCATCCAAACGCATGCCTTTAGACCACCTTTCACCATGCAGAGGGATCTATGTTGTGGCTGATAGAGTTTCCTCTGTTACCTAGAAAGTGATTCATGTGATTATTACACAGAACCCATTGAATCTGAGAGCAAATTGCTCCTCCAGTTTCACGTTGAATCCTTGGATTCTCCTACAAAATACCATGCATCTGACCTGTTCAAAAGATGCTCTGACATATGGATCTTCATTTACCAAATTCAATATTTGAGATTCAGGTCCCAAATTTCTGCTTCATGTACCTTTCCTTATGTTCTGGGATGTTTCCATGGTGCAACACATATTTTTTCTCCACGCAGTGGATTTAGCATGACCCGAAGGTGAAAATATTGATTGACCCGAGTTTGTGATGTAGTTGAAGGCAATCGACTTTCCAGCCGTGAGAAACTTAGGGCTCACAGGAAGAATTACAGACAGAGCATAAACTTGGTTTGTGAACATAATACATGCAGAGCGACTGGAATTTAGAACTGGGTGGGCGAGGGATGGAATCGTGTCAGGGGATACTAAGTCTATGGTGATTAGAGGTTTTGAAGCAAGCCAAATATTTTCTCAGTAGATCCGTGCGACGAGTACACTTCAGGGCATGTAAAGTACAATTGATAAGAGCTGTAGAGTATACGTGATATGAGCGTCATGATTTTTCATTCTTTCTGACTTCATAATGAGTTGATGATGGTCACTCCGTCTGCCGACGTGACTTATATTTAACAACTTGCCTCGACCTTTGGCACGTAAAACCTTATCTTCTGATAGGATCTGACTCTTTGGGAAAATTCCTTTACCACTTACACATGTTTTGGTTCTGAAATCCCTTCCCGACTCCAAGGGCCAACCAGCCACTTCTAGACTTCGACCCATTCCTTGTTCAGTACCTGACATCACACGCTTTGACACATAGACCCTGAATCGACTAAGACTAACTCTAACTGAAAAAATGACGGTACTAACAAAATAAAAAGAAAAGGGGGCCCCTTACTAAAATTTGAACATTAATGCCTATTCCTCTGCTACTACAAGCCTAATGTTTATTCTTCATCTTCTTTGAGGGAGTTGGGGGTTTGATCTTTATTGATGATCGTATTTATGAAGGCTTCTTAATATTTGTGATCTTATGCTTTCAAATGTCTTCATAATTCTTTTTGTCTTATGATGCTTCATTGACATTTGTATGATGAAATTGACAAGTTGTTTTTGGGACCTTGTGCATATTTTGAAGTATTTGATGATCCTATATGGCTGCAGAGATTGATGTTCTATTGTATGCATTGACTGAGTTTTTACTTGGATATTTTTTAATGGATGACTTAAAAGAAGAACATGTTTGCATTTTGCATCCTCTTTCTTGCATGTTGCTCCTAATGACTTCATTTTTATGCTTTCATATATTGATCATATTCTTCGGTTTCAAACTCTTAGCTTGAATCACAAGGTCACTAATCCTTTCTATGAGTTTGAGATTAGGTGCATGCAACTATCATGACATATATTTACAATGATATGGATCATGGATGATTGTCTTTGAGAAACATCTCCTCTTCATTTCTTCATTTTGCAAACAAAATCAATGCTTATTCATAAGTTTGTTGAATTCAAAGGAAAATAATGTAATGTTTATAACATACTGGCAAGTATCTCCTTTGTTTAACAAAGTTTATTCTTGTTGTGGTTGCAGGAATAGGGTGCCAAGTCAAGTTCTTACTAGCTTCTTCTGATCTTTCAAGTCTTCAAGAAGATCATGGCTAAGAAAAATATGATGTAGAGTTGGTCACATAACACATAGGGAACTCAAAAGCAAGGCTTCTAGTAAATGAAAAAATATGGAAAACTCAAGGATGCTTTGGGAAACCCCATATTTCTCTACTTGACCACTTCAATCTTGAAAAGCCTGTGGAAATCCCTTGATATTGTTCCTCTTGGCTAGGTTTCTCTCTAATTAAGATCTTGATCCTTATTGATTCATGCATTCACAACTGAGCCTAGTCTTTCTGAACTCAAACCAAATCTATTCTTATCGCCATATACATTATCTTTTATTTTCACTTTCTTTCCAAGACTAAATTTTATTGTATTATATTATGTGGTTGGAACCTTGATTCCTCATCTAAGTCCTTCATCCTAATCAAGAACCTTCTTGGGCATACCTTCTCATGCTCTTACCTTTCCTAAATTCTCTTAGGCTGGTGTAGTGTACAAATTTCCTCTTTTCTTTCTCAAACCACCTTTCTTAATCATCCCTCTAAATCCAATTCTGATTTCGTAATCTAGCTCGACTCTTCAAGACGTTTTTGATGACTATAACCATGCTAAAAACATAGTTAAGAATCAAAATTTATGGCCTTTCTAAGTTTTCAAGCCTTCACTCGCCATCTCCATGTGGCACCCATGTAGCGCCTTGTCACTCATGCCATTTGACATAGACTGACGTGCCAGGGCACGTGTCAACCCTCCTATGTGGTACATCATGAAGCTTATACTTGGGATTATTTAATTATTTTCAGGAATTATTTAATCATTTTCAAACTCATCGAAACTCACCCATTGGAATTAACCCCAACGGGTTTTCACCTTCACCTCTTCCATGATATTTCCTGGCAATCGGGATCTGACCTAGCGGGAGTTACCCATCAAGAAGTCTTCATCAAGTTTCACCTTATGTTTTACATGCCATCTCAGCTGTTAGGTTGCGACCAATAATTTCATACCTCATCAAGATCTTCCTTATTGGGGGCTAGACTCACCTTTTCTTTCCAAATCCCGAGGCCTATTGGGTTCCCCTCATCAGGTTATCCCCATCAGATAACCCATTTTTTTTTTGAATGGTTTCTTCCAAAACCCGAAGTCTGATATCCTATAGGATTCCTCTCTTTGGGCTCCCCTTTATCGAATGATCACTATTGGTTTGCTCCTATCGAGAAGCTAGCTAACCTAGTTAGTTGGACTTTTAGAAGCTCGAAGCCCTGTAATATTCTCACTCTATCAGATTCATGTATTCGGATTGAGATTGTCCGACGATTCCTATGGGGTTCCTCCCTTCACGATCCTCTATATGGGATGATCTTGTTATCTAATGACTATGTGCCACTTGTTACCTCCATATTTGTGGTCTTGACTATGTTCTACATTTCTACCTAACATAGCATACAGTCATTTATGATGTAGCATGTTACATGTCATCTAGATTTCCTATCATATACCGTGTCTTACTACATGGCTCTCATGTGTCATGATGATGGGTATTTTATGACGTGTCATTCAGGTTTGACTCATCTCATTGGGTTTGATTTATCTCTTTCCGGATTGAATCTTTTTTAATACACTTTTCCCCGCAAACCTATCCGATACACGAATTTTGAATTAATTATTATATCATTTTAATTATGGTTTTATTATTTTAATCCTTGGTTATTTTTATTGCAGGTGCGGTCAAAAATCTAAAGCAAGCCCAACACTCTATACCTTTCCTAACTCTAGATACAAATTACACAGAGAATGTTAAACAATATAAACTACTCACACTTAATTCCCACAATGCATGTGGGATAATTATTTAGATTACAAAATCAATGGTCCAGATCAATCCCATGAGTAGATCAACAACTGTTGAGCATCAACTTCGAGTAGAAATAACTTGTGATCTAGGAATCCAAATCAGGAAAGAGAGGACTCTAATGTCCCCCACCTCTTAAAGAGGTGATGAGGAGACTCAGTGGCCTGGGCACCCCCACTAGGTCATAGTCTCACACTAAGGGGGGGAAAGTCAAGAAGTTAAAAGTTATATTTTTAAGTTGACTTAAGAAAGGAAAAGGATAAAGGAGTAAAAGATAACTCAATAGAAGAATAGAAGATT
>JASDQU010321368.1:0-13094 GCA_032191745.1 Picea mariana | reverse complement strand
CCTAGAGAGATAGGCAACTAAGGTCACCACAAACAATAGTACAGCCTAGGGGAACAGTCGTCAGTCCGATCCACATGCAAGGGCAGGGTATCAAGCCCGAAACCAACTCAAAGGCTTCCACTCATAATTGTGGGTATACCTCGGAGTGATCCCCGTAATATGTGCAATCTCTACACCGATGTCAACAAAGCAGGGTTAGTAACTCTGCCAACACCAATGTGACCTAGTGCTTGACCCTTGTGTTAGAAGGGCTTCCCAGGACAATATGCTGCCAATGGAATTTTACACTCCCTAACTCAAGATTCTATTGTGTGTTTTTGAGCTTTTGGAGAGTGTGTCTCTCTTCCTACTCCAAAGCACTAGCCTAGCTAAATGTTGGTGTAAAAAAGACCTAGAAAAGAGTTACTAGATCAATTTTAATGTTACACAGTGTTTTTTAAAGGTTGTTGTTTACTCAAAGGTAACGGAAGTGAAACTCGTGATGTATGACTCTGACCCAAATAATGCAAGGATAATGATGAAATATAATTCTTTTCATTCCATGAATCCTATTTATGGGAGAGAGAGAGAAGTTTCCGAATCAAACTCAATACTACAATGCAAATGCAATGTTCAATTTCCTTTCAGATGCTAATACAAACAATCATTTATCAATGAACAATTTCTATATGTCTTTTTCAAAACTTCAATAAACTCTAAAACTTGATTTTCAATGTTTTTGAAAAGTAAAAAAAAAATATTGAAAGAAAACTTATGGTTCACTTCCCAAGAAGAACTCTGATTAATGAGAAAAGAAAATCAAATCATCAATAACCAAACAATGACAACCCAACCAAAACTTTCAACGAAAGTAAAAACAAAAACAAACCAAGGAGTTCCTCAATGCAAAAGAAAAATGTCCTTTCGAACCAACAAGCAAACGAGAAACACCAAACACTCAACTCTCAACCAAACACTGGTTCCCAGCCAGTCAGACACACTCAACTCCAGAAGTCAGAGAGAAAGAAAATGCCAACAAGAGCCAAGAAATGAAAGTCAAGCTAAAAAGGCAAGAAAAACCTAGAAACCCTAGATCAGTTCAAGCAAGCAAATTAAAGCAAGAGATATATAAGTCAATGTTCCAGTAAGCCAAAAAGGTGTAAATCAACAGATCTGAGCAGTTGACAAAGTCAAAACTTGAATTCAAAAATTTCAAAAAATCTGTTCGCAGGCAAGTAGTAGAACATAGTGCGAGAAGATAGTATTCTCGCAGACTACCTTGATGCAAGGTGCGAATAGTTCGCACTGGAATATATATGCAGAGTGTGAACTTTCCTAGTTCTCGCAGGCTGTCAATGGGCACAGTGTAAGAATCCCTGAAGATAATGAAAATTTTGAAAAAGCAAGCAAAATTCAAACTGGCTTATAGACCCAGAAGGTCTCTCAGGGTATCCTGAGGACTCAAACACTGACAAAACAGGAGAAAAGGAAAATAGAGCAAATGGCCACAGAAAATTCAAAAACCATAAAGAAAAAGGGATAGGCTCCCCAGTGGAGTCGCCAATTTTGTTTTAGGATAAATCCGTGAGTGCAGACACAAACCGATCTCCCTAGATCCACCTGGATCTAGAACAAAACAAGACAGAATAATACACTTTCCCTAGATCTAACCTATTAAATGAACTAAGAGATAAGGATCATGGACATACCTTATGAATGCTTTCCTTATGTCTCTGTTGTTCCAAGCTTTTCTCCAACGCTCTTGCACCATTCAGATCACAACAGTACAAACCAATCGAAGTAAAGGCAGATTAATATATTCAATAGCTAGTCTATACATATGATCAAGGAGTTATGTAATAAAGTGACATCATCTTTATGGGAAAGGGACATATTACTGTATTGAATTAATTGAAAGTGAAACTTACAACCTTAGCCTTGATGCCATAAGTCTCCTTTCGATGGCTCCTAGCTCTGACACACACACTTGCTCATGCATGAAGAAAATCAACCAGTTGTGATGACCTTGCTGTTGTCTCTTGCTGCTGTAGCATCAATCCTCCATACAGTCTTGCACTAATTCTCCAATCAATCTCTTGCTAGTTTGCTTCTAACCTTTTCCATGAGAAATCCCCTCAATATATAGGAGAAGATAGATTAGTTACTTGGATAGAAAATGATCCCAAGATATCTGGAATGCCAGTACTTGAACAACCATTCGAAAGCCAACTCATCCTTCTAGAAGATTCGCTTCCAGAAGGTTCGAGATTTTTATATTTTTCCTTCATTAAGAACATGTTCGCACCCTGCAATGAGGTACAGTGCAAACTACTCGCACTCCAGCTTAATGCAGCCTGCGAGAATCAGGAATTCTCGTAGGCCAGTATATAGGCAGCCTGCGAACTTCATTTAAAATGAGATTTCTGGAAGCAGACAAGTGTAATTTTTCTCAGGAAAATGTCTTTAGTGAAGAGCTTGATTTTCCATCATCATGACATTATCATGACATCATCTCAATGACCAAAATTGTGGATAACAGTGGGGTTTCTCCAGAGTTAGGTTGTCCTCTCTTCTTTTAATGCAAGTGTGTTTTTCCTTTCTTTATGCAAAATTGTGCTTTCATGATGGGATAACCTATGTGAACAGATAACCTGGTGACAACAAGATCCCAGTAACGCAAGGATTTCAAGTTTGGTGTGTTTTATTTCAAATAGTTTTAATTTCTTAGTTTTAAGATTCAAATCTTTTATGATAAATCATGTTTGGGGTGTTGTAAGAACCCCCGAGTACTAAGTTGTGTTGTGATACAGGAATGATCAACCAACTAGAGTAATTCAAGGATGATCAAGAGCTTGAAGAATGTTCCTCCAAGAACTTTCCCATATTATAGTAGCAACTGGGATATCCACCTCCCAGGAAGAGCATATCTTGACAGCAGTCAATAATTTAGTTGTCTCTCCACAAGAAGATTTAGAAGTCCCGTCAGATTCCTCATGTAAATTTTTTGAGGAGACTAAAGAATCATGGATAGAATGTAATGAAGAGAAACCATTGGATCCTGAGATTGAGGAGTTCTTAGTATTCCTCTCAACAGATCCTATATGTACCTCAGAGACCAATCATCTTGAAGAAAATACTCTGTGTGGCATGGAAAAGGAGGATATGTTGTGTGACCTAAACAAAGAAGGGAAACGAGAATATCTTGATCCTATTGAAAGAGGGTTCCAATTGGTTTCTAGGTCACACTACTCTTTTACTTGTCATTATTGTTTGATCTCATCATCAAAGTAATTGGTCCTTCATACTCTCGTATGCATTAAAAGTTATATTTTAAACCCGAGTATGGATATATTTCTAACCCTGTTACGCACATGGCTTCACTAGAAGTATTCTTATACTTGAAAGGACATTTTATTTTATTCAATTAGAGTAGGATAGTAAATAAATAAATAAATGTTGCAATGCAACCTGTCTTTCATACTTTTCATAAATGGGAATGTCAAAAGCTAATTAAGTAATCAGTTTAAGATCTTTTGTTCCGATAGTAGATTTGTTTTAAAGTTGTGATAATTTTGTTTGGAATCTTATGAGAAGGGAATATCTTCATCCTCCGAATGCACACATAATACTGGAATGGTTTCAAAAGTGGAAAAGGCATCCTTGTCAATGGAATATAACACTTAAGGGAGTGCTTCATGACCTATTTCTTCAAAAATTTTCTTTTTTCCTTAAAGTTGTTAAAAATGATGCATTCATGCTTTATATTTACCTATCTATTTTAAGACAACTATTTTACAAGGATGATCAATTAAGTGATCTTTTAATAAAATTTGAAACTGAATGTTAATTCCAAACTATTTTATTCATAGCTAATAATTCAACTTTTGACATTTTCCCTAAATTTTATGTTTTTAAACATGAATAAAAATCCAGTTTTAATTAGTTATATTGGTTTGTTTTTAGCAGGTGTTCACAACTCTCTGAGAAACCCCTTTTTTAACATCTCACATTGTTTGCATGAGGCCATGCAAAACCTTAGGCATGGGGGAGTGGTTGTTGAAACCTTCATATTCTTTTGCAACTTCCGTCGGCCAGGCCTAATCAACATGTTCAGTGCTGGGATTTGATAGTCATTTCCAGAATTCTAGTACCATTCTATTCTGTTACTGTAGAATTGCATTCATCTGGTACTGCAAACAATGTTTTCCTCTGCATGCATCTGATACCAAAGGAGAAAGTCTGTGTTCATCCGGTATTGAACAACATTATTATGCTCATCAGGTATTATGCTCATCCGATACTGATGGTTGCATGTGTGCTCATTCGGTACCAAAGGAGGAGGTTTGTGCTATTCTGGTACTAAACCACAACTCTGCGCTATTCCGATACTGAAACACAACCCTGCGTCCATCTAGTACTCAGGTGATCCAGTACTGGTAATAAGGTTCTGGTAGCTCTAATCATATGTTCAAGTTTTGCTGCTCGATTTAAGTACTAGGACATATAAATTCACCATTTTTTGTTTTATTAAAGGAATTAGACTAATTATGCAGTAAACATATGGTTACTCTCAATTATTGCATGCTCCCTCCATGAAATTTTGTAAGCCCTCTTATACATCTCCTCATATATTATCACCGAATTCCTTGGTGAAGTGGTTGTCATCATGAATGAGCAAAAATAATCCATCATGTCACTCTATTTATGCCCCTTGCTCTGTTCCAGTACTGCTATGTTCCCTTATTGTCCTATTCTGGTACTATCTATTACGGTACTACAAAAACATGTTCTGATACCAATTACTTATCTGGTATTGATGCCAAAGTGATATGATCTTTTTCATGTGATTAACATTGTTTTCACTTCAAGTAATTAGAGGTATGGCCTAATATCTTCATGTTCTTTCTATCAAGGATCATTTAAGTCTTGTGTTGAATTGTTTTTACTCTCTCGCACATCGTCCTCCTACATTTATACACTCAACCTTGAATGAATCATCCTTCCTCTCCTTTAAAAAGATATTTTCACATTTAGCTCTATATGATAATGGTTGCACTTGTCTTATTATCTCATCATTTTGAAAAAATGATTGCTAATTGAAATATCCATTGAAAAGTGGTGACACCGTTATGTATAATACTAACCTAGTTTATTCAACAAGTTCTTATCCAAGTTTATCTTTACAAGTTTCTCTTGGAGGTATTGATGAAAACCTCATGTGGTGGACCGCCCTTGCAAAACCTCAATGAACTTGTATGAGAACCCTAATAGGATTAACTAGAGGGGCCTCTTAGTCATTATCCGAGATGTCCCATTATACATTGAATAGCTGAGATTTAAGTTGAATGTGGATGATGTCACCCTTGGGATAATTGCAAACAATTAATTATGTGCCTAATAAATATAAAACACTATCGTACCACCTGCCTTCCTTATACTCTAAAACTTTCAATGAACAATATACACTATTCTAAATATTTTGAGTAATATAATAAAAAGGAAGTATCAGGAAGTACAAGTAAACCCGTCGGGGTACTGAACATGCCTGCTGGCAGTGGGGCCATGCTTGTATGGTACTAAGGTAAACCCATCAGGGTACTGAACAGGCCTGCTGGTAGCGGGGCTATGCTGGGTAAAGGGAGTTGAAAAACATAAAGTGACACACTTAAAACTGAACAAAAACCCTTGGGTCTCATTCTGAAGCAATCACTATCAAATCAAGTCTAGGAAATGACCTTTATATCTCTCAGATGATGTTCTTAAGAACCTTCAAGTATCCACTTTAGACTTCTATCTTTAAAAAATAGGTTTTCATGAGAAGTGGGACCCTCAGTATGTGTAATTCACCTTACCTAAGAAAGAAGAGCTTCATATCTAAAAACTTGGATAAGAAACGATTTAATCATCTTGGGATGTATTCTCTTATGTGTTCCTCTCTTCAAATGAGATCTAGAACTATTCTATATCACTTTTACTTTAAAATGTAATCTATCCAGGGAGGCCTATTAGTCAAAGTCATTATGAAAACTCTTGGCGACTATCCTATAATCATATTAGAGTCACATCCATCCATTTCTCCTAACTTTGATCGAAAACAGATTGGATAATACTTAACTTCAAATCACTAAAAGATCTAATCTATTATCCATGACTCCACTTTTCTGTCATAACTACTTTTCCATTGGTAAGAAGTGTGAAGCATAGGATATGAAGTTTAAATTATATAACAGTAACTTAGGAGTTGAAGAAGGGTGGAATGCTAAGAATGCTTGATCAAGTGAGGAGTACCATCAATTTTGAAATTTTGAAGATCATCGTTGCATGAGGACATGCAATGACTTAAGCATGGGGGAATGTTGAGTCTCCATTTTAACACTTCTAATGTCATATATTACCCTCTATCTAAGCCTATTCTACCTATGCTATGAGTGTATACTTGATTGTTTCCTCCATAAATCCACTTAGTGACCTTGTTCATGTGCATAAGGGGTAAATTATGATTAAGGCATGATTTGTTTAATTTTCTTGAGTTAATTCGATTAAATGTTTGATTTTGTATGATCTTAATCGTTTAACTCCTAAGCAGTTTTGATCCAGTACCCAAAGCTCCACCTATTCTGGTACTGCACACTCTATGTTATTCTGGTACCAACACCTATTATGTGCTAATCCGGTACTCATGGCTATGACTATGTGTATTCTGGTACTAAGCAGCTACCTACATGATTCTGGTACTAGCATTCCGGTACTGGATTTTCACCTCGATTTTCGAGAAGATGATGATGAATCTCAAAATTTAGGGAAATGGGTTTTGTCTAGAAATACGTTTTTAGGCGAACTCGTGGGCCAGAATCTCCATATCGTACACGTGTGGAGCTCCAGCATAGAGGGAACAATCCATCCTAAATCTTTGACAATTTTCCAGAAATTCCAGGATCATGCCCAGATTGATGGGAAATACATTTTCTTGATTAGATAATTGGTTATACTCGACATCCATTGATGGAAAATGGTTTTGATTTGTATGGATTGTATAGATCCAAATTTGTAATGTAAAAATCATATAAATTGAGTGATGGCTCTAAGCCAAAAGAGAGGAATTAGTATGCTGGAAATTGGATTTATGAACCAACTCTTTTTGTAAATTTATTTGTTGAAGATCAATGGAAGTTTGAATTCAAGGATCCTGTGTGTCTCTTATCATTTATCATATGATGATCTAAAAGATTCCATGTTGGAATCGGGAAGGGCCACTGATCCATCTTGGTAAGCTCATTGTAAATTATTATTATAGATTTATATCTTTTTTTCTTGTTGTTTTGATTTCATTTCTGATTTCAGTATTAGAATTGAATGCAAAGTGTGGCAGCACAGGAATAGTTGGGAGTCCATCATCCACATTACATAAGCCATCAAATGGAACATCTCATTAATACCTAGGTTTCTTGTGTATAAATGAAGTAATTTTCTAGAATTACAAGATTGTAAGATTGTATTAAATTTATGTTTGTGATGCATCAATTGATTTTGAAGTGTGTGCAGAATTAGATAAGAATTTCTTGCAAGTTTGAAGTAAGTTGTTACAGGAAATGAGATCAAACTTCATCTCTCACCTTCATGCACCATTTAATGAAGCCTCTCAATTACATTGACTATTTTTTGTACTACACAAGTTTGATTGGAGTGAATAGAGTTATGATTGTTTTTTGTTTAAGAGTGAATTGTTGATTATCATTTTCAATTGCTAAAGGGAACAAGATCTAATTTCATCTCTTCTTTTCACGAGCCTATAATGAATAGATCTGTTATGTGAGCAAGAGGCTTTTCGATTGAGTGTTTATTGAGAGTTTTACCATGAACTTTATTTTCTTTTATTGTTGAAGTGTACCCAGATTTGCTTGTTAGTTGTTGTTAAGGATAGTAGCTACAGATAACATATTCAAAGTCCATCTTTCCACTTCATGAGCTTGTAAATGGACAAGGCATTATCTGAGCAAAATATTTTGAGTATATGATTGCAAGTTTTTCTTCCTAATTTCTGAATTGTGTAAGAGTGTTATCTTTAAAAACAGAGTATTCTGTTATTATTGATTTTTTTATCTAAGATATACTAAACACACATAGGAACCTATCTGTTATCAGCACATATAGTGCATCAACTCTACTGATTACGAATCCTGGTTGATAATTTATGTTTGGTAATATATTATCCAAATAATTGCACCAACAGGGATCACGCAAAATGGGATCATTCGTGAGTTTGCTTAAATTAGGAATGTTAAGGGATGCCAAGTATGGCATAGGGAGATTTTGTGGAGGATTAATTCCATCCATCGTGTGAGTAGGTAGTGGAATTGTCCCTTGAGAGATATTTGGTGGGGTTGTACTTCTCCCTTGAGAACAAGTTTGCCCCCCTCCTCCTTGTGAAGGAGAACTAGTGGATGGATGGCCTTGGGAATTGGACCCAAGAAAAGTGGAACCAAGTAAATTTAATCCCAAAATAGTATCACTCTATTGTCCCTTGACCAATTTTTGGAGATCCTTGGTCATGTTTGACCTACTTTGGAACTTCGATAGGCTAGTCGAAGGTAGAGCGCAAGTCGAATTAGAGATCGTGGGATCTCGGCCCCTTTTTAGGGAACTTTTGGGTTTTGGGCTTATGTAACAGGTATGCGATGTCGGCCCATGGGTTTGCCCATGTTTTGGCCCTTTTGTAATGTATAAATAGATATCTAGATGATGTAAGTAAGGGGGGGTAGGTTGTAAGTGGTGATAAGTGCAAGTGATTGTAAGAGGATTTGTGCATAGTGTATGTTGAGACTTGCAGAGCTAAGTGCAAGTCATTTGTAGTGATTTGTGCATAGACTGTAGGAAGTCTTTTGTGCTATGACTTCCTCGGGGAAGGAGGATCTAGCGAGGTATGCAAAGATCTCTTGTCCTCTACTGAGTAGGATTTTGATGCTATGTGCCTATAAGAATCTTGATAGAAGATAATAAAGAAGATAAGAGTTGGTGTACATAGCCCCAAGCTGAGGGTGAACCACGTATATCCTACGTTATGGTTGCTTTGTGCATTTTGATTATTGTCTTGTGTATATAATTTAAGATAAGTGTAGTAATGAATTTTTAGATGAATCTATTATAATATCTTAGTGCTTAAGTGATGTGAATAAATGTTAGATATGGTCTATTTCCATGTGTTAAGTGCTTAGATGTATTAGATATGGTCGAATATTGCGTTGTTCTATCATTAGGGTTTGGACCTGCGATGTGAATAAGGGTTAAATACCGATGAATGTTAATTGCTAAGTGCTTTGTTAGAGTCTTGTAATCATAGATCTATGTCCCATCTAAGGTTGTAGACACTGGATTCCTACAACCACCCCTACCTCTACCTTGGGTGAGACTTTATCTGCTTTGCAGGTGTTGTGAAAATGGATGGTAGTTAGGGTTTTGTTGGTGCATTGTTGAAACATTGAACCCTAGGTCTGCCCCTGTGCCAACAAATGGTTTCGTTTCTGGGACCTGGAACTATGATTGCTGGGAACTGAGGAAAAGAAAGAAATCTCTGTGCATAGATCTCTTTCCCTAGTGCATGGTATTCTACTTGACTTGCGAAGCTCTGTGCTAAGAAAGGAATCAGATTTGAAGAAAAGAGGTAAGATCTTAAAGCTGTGTTCTCTAAGAAAGGTAAGATAAGTGAAAAAAATTGTTTCGAAAGAATGAATCTAGGTATGTTTGATAAATTTTTTCCTAGCCTGAAAACTAGGGCACAACTAGAAAAAATAAGATTTGATATAAGTAGATCTAATAGAAAGAGTGAGAGATATGTTATTCCTATGCATAGAAAGACTTTTTGGACTGACAAATGGATGCAGGATCCTATAAATAAATTTTTGTAGGCTAGCTACTATGATCCTAGTGTGTAGTATAGGAAAATTTGGGGATCATTTAAGAGAAAGAGAGGATTAACCCTTTGTTTCAATTGTAGAATATCGGGCCATCTTGCTAAGGATTTCCCTGATAGAATACCTAGTTGTATTTGTTTTAAAGATATGGACCATGAAGTTTTGGATTGCCCTAGAATGATTGATAAAGTTGAAAAGATAAATATGAGACAAGAAAACCATGAGAAAGGCCAAGAGACTAAGATTATGGAAGAACCCTAGAAAGAATCAAAGACTACATTGTTAGAAATAAAAGAAACCTTGAATGATCATAGAGACATCAATCTATCAGAGATCTTAAAAGACAAAGAATGCATAGAATCAAGAATAGGAAACTTTTGTTGGCATGTTTTTAGATAGAGGCAGAGTATGCATGTTTTTCATTGATGGCGAAGATCAACATGATCAATAGCGTAGCGATAATGGCAAGATCAGCAATGTAAGCTCAGAAGGAGGAAAACAGTCAAAGAACGACAAAGGTTTCATTTCGGAGTTTCGCAGATCGGGAAATCCAAAGGAAAGAGGTTTGAACTCGCGATATGTGAAATCGCGATAAAAATACTGACCGTTGGAGTCATAGGACATGTGGCAAGCGATTGGAATTTCGCTGACTTGCACATTGGAGGATTCAACGGAGCATGGTGTGGGAACTTGCGATATGCGAGATCACGAAAAGATCTGGACTGTCAAATCATCAAGATCGTGGACCGTTGATCAGGCATGATGAAGGCCCGTGAAGTTGTGAAATCGCGATAATATCTGGACCATTGGTTCCATAGGACACATGGAAAAAGATCATCATTTTGCTGACTACAAAGTCAAAGGAGTGAAGTGCTCATTTGATTGGCGAATGGTCATATCTCGTGGTCACATTGTCGAGAGTTGGAGAGTAGAGCTAGAGAAGCCAAGCTCTATTTCGGAGTTCATAACATGGAGAGTCGAGAGAACTCATCACAAAATACCCGAGACGCGAAAGTGTGAAATGCATTTTTGAATAAGGATGTGAACACAACCAGTGGTTACATATGCGGAAGATGGAGGAATGATTAGAATCTGGACCAGGGGTCAAAATTTTTCTCAAAAATCAAAGTTCTCAAAATTGCCTCAAAACAAATGGGTGCATAGCCCTCATTGTCACGAACCCAATGCAACTCAAACAGGTTCAAATGGACGTCAGATGAGTGAGATGTCGCTATCTCTTCGATTTTCCAAATAGGTAAAAAAAAATTGTTGACTGTACAGTCCATACAGCTGATGTGGCAGAGGTCGTACAGCTGATGTGGCACATCTGTACACTGAGGTGGAAGTTGATGATGTGGCAATCAGTTATTGGTAGATGTGGATGAATCCTATTTCGACACGTGGAATCATTGTAGCAAATGGTTTGGTGCCACGTGGCCCAGGTGTGGGCTGCCACATGGCACCTTTGTATATGGTGTAGTTCAAAATTTTATGGAGTCTGTGGGATTTGAACCCCAGACCTCCACCTACATCCAATGCTTTAGCAATGGCCGCCCTGCCAATGTGCCACTCAAGTGTTTCTTAACACTATATGATTTTATATATATTTAAGTTTGAATATGTGTATGGTTTGGGCACGTCCGGGTTGGGGCTTAACCCCAGCCCCCGGTTTCTATATGTGCCATGTGACCACCATATAAAATGCATGCAGATTTGGTTATTGAAACGGTTATAACACCAATGCACCCACCACTTGTCACACTTGCATGTGCCCGTGGCATTGGGACCTTTTTCTTTTATGCGTGGTCACATGGACCATATGCCCAACGACCTATGTGGTTAGGGGGCTTAATTTCGTTAACCGTTTGACAATTTTACGTGTTTTGCTGATTTGTGCCGGTGCTAGGTTCTAGAATGAGATTGAGCGCATGAGCTAGGTTGGATGCACAGAGGTGCATTTTGGCTAACCAGAGACAACAAGCTTGAAGGAGGAAATGGCAAGAGGCCTAACTTCTTCATTTTTTGGCCAAATGAGGTGCCAAAAAAGCCCAGCTAGGGGTTTTTGGACGTTCTGAATCCATTGGCACTATTTTCAAAGCCATTTGAAGACTTCTTTTGTAGTTTTTTCACCATTGAAGTTTCAGAGAACTCCAGGGAGCTTGAAGCCCTCACTGATTGAGGCCATGCTCAGATGAGCCCAAGTCTCTTTTCTGTGACTGAATAGTCATTTTTGGCTAATTGTTATGCTCTGAACACTTTTGGATAGGTTTCAGATCCATTTGAGGACTTTTATAGGTGTTTTTTCCATAATGAAGCTCAGGGAAGCTCAAGGCCACATGTAGAAGAGGTCATGCCTGGATGAGCCATGATCCGTTTTCAGAGTTCTATTAGTCATTTTTGGGGTTTTTATGTATTCTGAAACCAATGGTACAGTAAGTAAATCCACTGGAGTTGAGCAGAAGCTTGTAAAAGAAACTTTGACAAACTAATCCCAGAGAGCCTAGTCCATTGAAGGAGGCTCAAGGAGATATAGCCCAGTTGGGGGTGAACTCCTTTATCATGTTGTGAGTGTTGTGAGTGTTTGCTGGCTATTATTTGCTACAAGTTATTTTTGCTATTGTATTCATGAAAACAACATATTTAATATTACAAAGACCTCACACATAAACATTTAAAAGAAGATGCATAAACTTGGCACATAATTTATCTTGCATAACTAAGACATTGAGCAAGGTCCTGAAAAGTTTATTTTAATGAAGAAGAGGGTGCTTGCATAGCATAACAAGTCAGCCCCCTATTTTCAGATCAGGTGGTATGAGAGCATAGTTTTTTCTCATGTGATTGTCATTGATAGCTAGAGATTTAGCTATTGGAATTATTGTGCAAGTTTTGTGTTGAAGTTTGATATCTTGAAAGGATGGAGAAAGCTTCAAACATTGATAGTTCTCATACATCTCCATTATCCAAGTTCTTTGAAAAAGAGATGTTGAAGGAGTTTGTAACCATGAGAGATATGGTACAAGAGTTGTGGAAAGATAGAGAAGAGAGCATTTCCCTTCAAGAGCAGTTGATGGCCATGAAGGAGGAGAAAGACCAGCTTCTTGAAAAGTTGCATGAGAAGGAGACTCAACTCCATGAGGCAAAGGAAACCCTTACCAAGTACATGCATGAACATGAGGTATGTAATGTTAGTTTATCTTCAAATTC
>JASDQU010321363.1:0-13095 GCA_032191745.1 Picea mariana | reverse complement strand
TGTCGTCTATGTTTAACGACACACACAAAAAAGGTACTAAATAAAATGAAAAGAAATACCATAGATTGGAAAACATCATTAAAAAAAGTGCAAACATTCCATATTCAAATAATATGGGTTACAAAATATAGCTGAGATTATTTTCCACAATGACTGCAATTTGTCCTGCCACCGACCAAAAACAATATGTACAATATTGAAGCTTATGGACAGTATTCTTGACGATCAAATGCTTGACTCGTAAAAAAACAATGAGGTGAATATCAATTTCAGGTCTTAGACTCCATTGGTGCTACCAACTAGATCTATCCCATCTTTTTGAATAACTTGTCTCTTCTAGATATGGCCTGCCTGTATTGGTTGGTTATTCAACATTCCATTCTTTGTTAAGTGTTAATTTTCCTCTGTCGTATAAAATTTTGGGTTTAAGGTGCCTTCCTTGAAATGTTCCTGACCATTGGCATTCAAGACAACTTAGAAATGTGATTCAAGCCCAATTCAAAGTCGAGGGATTCATTTTATATGATGTTAGCTTTCGGGGAAACAAATCCTATTAGGCAACAAAATATGAGACAAAAAAAAAAATCAAGTATGTTGTAACTACTATTCTCCCTGTATTCGATCATTTATTTGGTTCAAAATCCTACCTGAAGATTTGTATGTTGAACTTCTTGGTCTTATTACATTAAATTGGAAGGGACATCCAAGCCAGCTGCAAAATGTTCCTCTATTTAAGTACATAACTTCTTCCAGCAGCACAGGTCTGGCAAGTGTATCAAATGTTGCAGATTGCATCAGAATATAACATTCGTCGTAGGGGTGGAAGACATGGCGGCCCACAAAAAGGTCTGAAATGTTTGGAAGTGACACCAAATATTACTCCATGCTCAAATACATTCAAAAGGAAACTATAAAATTGGATACCAATGAGCATGAGAAATTGTATGCGCCTTTGAATCAACATTCTAAAATTATAGAACGTTTTATGCCAAAGTTGTAACAGAATTGACAGAAAACCATTTTCTATGTAAAATAGTGTTGAGCGACCTTTGGATGCAGTAACAGAGTCAACATACAATGAACTTTCTATCACTAATAATACTAGTGTCAAGTGTAAGAAGTCATGATCCCAGGTTCCAGGTAGTTTCACCTCCATGCATCCACATATGTGGTGACCCCAGGATCTAAATAGCTTTGGCTTCAGACATTAACATTGGCGGTGGCAATGGGAACAGTGCTACTGACTGCAGTGTGACAATGCGACGAACAATCAGGGTTGTCATTGTCAAAGCACTTAAACTGCAGGATTGTCAGACTTGTAAAGAACATCATCTTTAGTGTTGCTTTCTCACGAAATCTACAATGTTCCTTTGAGTCCATAACTCTTTGGATGTTGGGTGTCCTGTGTGATAATGACCTTGACATTAGGTACATGTCAGACATCTATTATTTGACATTGCAGTGTTTATGTAATTGACATAGTGGACGACAACTCAATTGCATTGGCACAAACAATATTAATTTTGTGATTAATTAACATCCTTGAAGGACGTGAATCCCAAACAACGCCTAAAAATTTTCAAACAACCGTCTGTTAAAAAGATACATTGTTCTATATTTTAAAAAATAAGAAATTGTATGGTTTGAACATTTTTTTTCTCCAAATATCGCATCAACTGCAACATAAGAAATGCATTTTCCTTATCTAAAGTAATGGAAACAACCAGAATATTGACATTAGGTGGAAACAGATCTGGAAACACACCACTACATTAAGGTATCTTCTAAAGAATAAAATAAATTGATTACATGAAGGTGGTAGTAAAAGGTGATTTTCAGAAACCAAAGCATTCCCTAAACACGTGAAAATTCTTGCATAAGATGGTAGTATAAAGTAATCCTCAAAAAGTGTTGCAAAGTCCATAATCCAAAATTCCTTCCCATTAACCTTTTTCAGTTACATGTTGATGCAGGGATTAGAAAGTTTTGAAAATTCAAAATGCCAATCTTTTCTCTTATTAATGCCAATTTTTTCGAATATGTGTGTCTAATAGTGACTAATAGCACGTAATAACATTCCCATATCCGAGCAGATTCTCAAATATGACAACCTGTAAAATATGTGCAGTATTAAAGAGGGACATGACATCAATACCTTTGTGGATGACACACTCGTGGATGGAAGTGTGGTAGTACAATATTAACATAGTTACCAACTTAACGAGAACTCTACAGAGTTCTCATTTTTGGGGGGGTCCAATTTTTTACCCCGTTTTTAAAAATGGTGCTACCAGTAGCACCCCCTCTCCCTTTTTAGGTGGTTTTTCGATATTTTAATTTTTTCAATCCACAATGTTTACACTTCTTTTTTTAAATTCTTATTCTTCATCTATTTTCATTTTTTTTCAATTTTTATTTTTTAATTAATTTTTATTCAATGGTGTTTTTAGTCATTTTTCCATGCTTCTTTCAAACTTAAAAATATTTTTTACCATTTACTTTTTTGAAGTTACGATTTTTCATAATTGTGTCTTCTTAATTATTTTATTGTTCCATACTTTTAAAATATAGTGGAAAACACCATTCTTAACACATTGTTTACCTCTACTTCAATACATTAAAAAAATTGTAATTAAATAACACTATTTTTTAATATTTAACAAAAAAATATAATTCATTTTTTTTTTTTATAAATTAAAAACTAAGAAATCTAAGAAAAATAAAAGAACCAAAATAAAAAAACAAAACAAAAAACAAAACAAATTTAGATAATAAAAATGATCAAAGAGAAACCTAAAAAACTAAAGAGGAAACAAAAAACCAAAAAACAAAACAAATATATAAACTAAGCTAAATCTAGAAAAAAAAGGTAGAAAACCAAATTTATTGCCTAAAAACTTTAAAAAAGTTTAAAAAACACAAAGAATAATTAAGAATATATATTTAAAAAAACAAATTAACACACTTAAACAACAAAAATTAATACAAAATTAGAAAAAATAAAAAATAAAAACTTAAAAAAAAATAAAATTACAAAAAAAAATATTTATTTTATTAAAAAACTTAAAAATATGTAAAATTTTATGAAAAAACAAGAAAATTAAAAAAAACATATGCATCAGTGATGGGAGGCCATGGCTAGGACACCCACAGCGCTCAACCAACATGGGCATTGTGGGTGCCTTGGGGGGTGATTTCAGGCATCACCCCAGCCCTAATGGGTCCCACGGGGCCAAGGCTTAGTCCGTGGGGGTTGGGGTGATGTCGGGACCCTAGCCCCCAGTGGCTAAGCCCTGGTCCCACGGGGCCAAGGCTTAGCCCGTGGGGGTTGGGGTGATGTCGGGAATCGCCTTAGCCCTGTGGGACCAGGGTTTAGACCATGGGGACTGGAGTGATACCCGACATCATCCCAACCCCCATGGGCTAAGCCTTGGCCCCATGGGACTAGTGCTTAGCCCCTGGGGGCTGGGGTGATGTCGAAAATCGCCCCCCATGACACCCCAATAATATGTAGGTTTGTAAATTTCTTTTTGTTTGTTTTAATTTTAATGAAAATTTTATGTTATTTCAATTACAAAATTGTATTTTATTTTTTTTGTTTTAAATGTTGTTAAATGTTGTTTATATTTGCTTTTTCTATTTTTTTACTTTAGTTACAATTAAAATTGATAGTTTTTGTATCGTATAATTGCTTTTAATTTTTTTTTTTAATTATTTTTTCTTTTTTTTTAAATATACTTGGAAGTTTACTTTAAAATTGGTTTTAAAATTTTCTTTTTATTATTTCGTTATTGATTTTATTAAAATAGTTTTGTTTTCATTTAAATATTGTTTTTAAAATATACATTTTTGAACCTTTTGTCTTTTATTTTAATTTTAAAGTTTTAGTTCAATTTTTTTTAATATTTTTTATTTTAGATATTTTTTTGTTGAATTTTGTTATTTTTTTTTCCCTTTTACAGTATTTTTCGTTTATTTTTTATTTTTTTTAAATTACATTTTAAAGTTTTTTTAACGATTCTTTTGTAAAAATATATAGAATTGTTTTTTAAATTATTGTTTTTGGAGGAAAATTTTATTTTATTTTTTTGTTTCTTTTTAGTTATTTTTCTTTTTCACATTGTTTCTTAATCTTTTTTTTTGTATTTTTTTAATTGAATTTATAATATATTTTTTTTAATGTGTTTTTTGGTCATATAAAAAATATTTACTTGTGAAGATTTTATTCTTTCTATTTATTTGTTTTTTAATGTAATTTAAAAAAATAAAAAATAAAATTTGTAAATAAATTTTCAAGGGACCATTTGGAGTCCAATTTTGGGTTGTTTATTTACATAGGGTTTTGTTGTCAATATCACAATTTCAATTAGGTCGTAAATAGCTATGATTTTAAAGTTTACGAAAAAACATATTTTTTATTTAGCATCACTTTTTGATTTAGGTGTTGATTTTAAGGTTTTTCTGAGCTACTATTTGAGTTTCGAAGGCCATGTTCGAAAACTGTTGTAATTTTGACCACGTTTAAAAAAATGGTGCTACTGGTAGCACCACTTTTTGATTTGGGGGTTGATTTTCATGTTTTTTACACAAAAATATGGGTTTTAAGGGCTAGAGTTCTCATTTTGAGTTCATAGTTCTTGTTAAGTCAGTAACTATGTTTATTGCACTATTCCTATGGTGATGCCCTTAAAAAACTAAAATAGCCAAAAAGAAAATTGCAAATTCAAAATGCAAGTAAATTTTTTTATCAGATCCCATAATATTCACTTGTTTATGCATTTTAATGGGATATGTCCTCGAGCTTTCCGCTTATTAAAGCCAATCTTTTTGAACCTCTCTGGTTGGTTGTCACTTTTAAACGAATAATTAATGTGCATTGGGAAGGGCAAAAGGTGGCGGGGATGGAGGGGAGCGACAAAATGCTTTTAAACTTTTGTGAACCCATGAAAAATTGAAGAATCGACTAATTATTGAAAGGCAGGTCGGATAGACATACTCATCATAGGTAGAGGTAGGGTTGCGAGTTCGAGGAGTCCGGGGTCGAATTGTAGAGCATGAAAGGTTATGGTGCAATATGTATACCTTGAACACGAGTTACCATACTTTGATAGCACCTATCCACGACCCTGCGTTCATAAAATTGGCTAAGTATGCAAACTAACGATGGTTGTTCGGACTCATGATGTGAAGACATAGATGGAGATGATGATTTGTTAGTTAGCCACACCGGGAACCCATGAGCATAGAAACGTGACAAAGTATAGAACTAGAAACGCATAATAGAGGGTAAGAACAAAAGGGAAAAATGAGCAAGTTTAGAAGAAATTGGATAAATATGAAAATGAATGGTGGCCGACCAAAATTGTGATGTGAAGATATATATGGAGATTATGCTTTGTCAATTGGCCACCTTGGGAACCCACAACTACATAAACGTGGAAAAGTATAGAACCAGAAACATGAAGAAAAGGTAAAAACGAGAGAGTTTACAAGAGGAAAAAGAAAGGGAGAGAAGACATTTATTGTTCAAACAACAACACTTACTCTAATAACTATGAAGCGATAGGAATCCATTAACCATGGGAAAAATATCGACATCTATGAAATATAGTTGGAGCCCGACAAGCACTGGTTGAAGCCGTAAGAGATGCAATTTGCATCGACTGCAAAATTTTGCATATTATTTTATCTTAATTGTATTTTCTTGGGAGCCAACTGCAAAACAATGTAAGAATAGATCCAAATGTATATGTAGCACCACAACATTGCAAAGCTTATGAAAACAAGACAAAGCAACAAATAACAACCCAGTTAAGAAGCACCAAAAAGCCCAACTACAGCCGTAGGACCCGAGCCCTGCAAAGTTGAATAAAACAACAATAAGAAGCATCCAACGAACAAAGAAACAAGCACCAACTAGTCGACCAGGAATGTCAGTGAAGAACAATATTGGCCAAATTCAGTGCACACAAGATTGTATCAAAAAATTCGGAGGAAAATGTATTGCAACACATTTGTTAACCAAATAGTTCAGGCTCTGAGACCTATCAGGTAAAATTCAAAGCTAGAAGGACCTTCCAAAGGCCAATGTTCGACACAGAACCTACCTCCATCACAAAAGTAGTGATGCATTGCAAAAGGAAATCGTATTACAAATATTTTCTTCAAGAGTATTTCGACTCAGGCATCGCCGGTAGTCAAATTTCCCACCTGCAAACTGCAAATATCAAGAGAAAATAAACAAGACACCCAAACCCGCCCGTTAATGGGGAACAACAGAAGGGCAGTTCCAATCAAGGTTCCAGAACCCCAATCGTGCAGACTGCAACAAGACCAACAGGAAAACAAAAACAACAACAATATGCAAATAAGAAATCAATGAACATACAAGAAGCAAGCATGAACTAGTGAACCAACAATGCCACTAAAGAATAATATTGCCCACATTGACTACAGAGAACATTGCATATAAAAAAACCCGAAAGAAAATGTATTGTAACAGTCCTGCTAAGTAAACATTACAGGTTGTGAAGCCTTTTAGGTAAAAATTTAAGTCTATCAGAACTTCTCTGTAAACATTTAAGAAAGAATGCAGCGTGGAAGGTCTCTTACGTACAAAAAAAACATTAGTTATATAATTTGATAAAATAATAAAAAAAAATTAGTAACAATAGTTTGAACAGAAGAACCTATGTAAGTAAAAAAAAAAATTATTCAAAAGACAAACTAATATGAAGTCAAGTTATAAATAAAAAACTTATTATCCATCTTCAAAACTTTGGATATTCAAACATTTCAAGAAAAAAACACGGAACTAATAACAACTCAGAAAGACCGTATATGATCAAAAACTTTGGATATGGTAACATATAAAACATTGGGAATAGCGAAGCCGATAATAAGACTTCCAATTTGTTATCCAATCAGATCAAGACATATATGGTATTTTTTATTATATAAAAATATATGTTTTTAGTTCCCTAGCTCCAACAATAGATATTATGCAAATATATGTGGTCAAAGGACAAACTAATATGAAGCCAACGAATTATCGATCGCTATAGTCCCTCTACGCCTCGGAAGGGACTAATAAGAGGATTGTTTAACTGGTATATTAGATAAGAAGCTTGATATTTTGTATTAATATGGAAAAATCTAATGTTATAAGGAAAAATAAAACATTTTTGCAAGAGTGTTTTTAGCAAGTTTGGAATTTGAAATCCAAAATCATCTTTAAGATACAAATTTTTTTTAACTTGTATATTAGAGAAGTTTCTAACAGGTATATTAAAGAAGAAGATACTTTTTTATTGTGTTAATTATTATATTTGTAGCTAATAATATGCCCCCACCCCCACCAAGAAGAAGTTACTTTATTATTGTGTTAATTATTATATTTATAACTAATAATAGAGAAACCACAATATGTTTTTTCTATTACTCCCCCACCTTGATATACCCTGATATACCCTGATATGAGGGTGGGGGTGTGGAGAATAATAGAGAAAACATATAGGACGATGAAGTCTAAGATAATATTAAATAAAACATTAATATGCTTTCTTTAATATTACCTGACTCTCACTCTCACCCTCACCCTCACTTTCATATTATCAATATTATAATCTTCATATCATCAATATTATAGTATGTTTTTAATTTTTCTAATATAATGACCATGACCATGACCATTTTAATTTGGATTATAAACTCTATAAAAAAAAAAAAAAATCTATTCATAATTTGGATTATAAACTCTATAAAGAATCTGTATATTGAATGGAGTAGATTTATTCATAATTTGGATTATAAACTCTATAAAGAATCTGTATATTGAATGGAGTAGATTTACCGAATTATAATCTCTATAAATAATATTTATATATTTATATTAAATGGAATAGATTTGCACGATATAATTTCATGGGTTTGTTTTTATTTTCCATATAACTTTTTAGCATGCTCGGGCTGTGATAACCATTTTATAAATGTTTTGATTTTATAAAAGTTTTAATATTTTAGCTCGTTTTTGTGATGGGGACTATTTAATGAACAAATAGTACATTTAAGTATAAAACCATTTTAATATTTTACCTCATTTTTATTATGAGGAATGATTAATGAGAAAATCACTTTTAAGATGAGACATTTACAAATAATGAACATTTACAAATAATGAAAGAGTACATTCAATTTTCTTTTACCAAGTTATATGGAAAAATATAAGTTTTTAATTTGAAATCAAAAATCATTTTCTTCTTCTTTTTGTAAATAAGAAAAGTGATATTTCCTCAAAAAATAGTTGTCACTGTATATATCAGTTTAGGATTACAGGCCTGTTACCTGTTCCGCTAAACTAGTGGAAATTGAAATCGACAGCATAATTTTGTTCTTGTATACAAAAGTAGAAGCCGTCACCTGTTTCGCCAAATAGTTGGAAACCAGAGCAAGTGGAAACAAAGTGTTTTTACAAAGCTACCTAGACATGCAGCAAAAGACTGGACATACAATCTGGACAAAGCGTAAGATGAGAAAAATAAGAAGTAGTACAAAAAAATCCATGTGTTTTGTAGAGGGAGTGTTGAGAGATTATAAACCTTAAACATTATAGGAACTATTAGAACAATGAAACCTGCCATCCAGAGTGTCGTTGTGAAGAGTGAAGACATAAGGTTGCGCACAGGTTAGTCTTCTCTGCTTAATTGGCATGCTCGAGAAGGCGTCGAACAACATGTCAATTCTTTTATTGAGGAGTGTGCATGTGGAGTTGCTCTGTCATATCCCTTCTAATCTCAAAGATGAGCTCCAGGTGTTCCGGTGCTAGGAAGCAGGGTTAGCTCGAAGTAGGCGATGGAGGCTTAGTCAGGCGGTGTCCCCATGGTATTTCCTCTTGGACTATACAAGTAGCCCTCTCCAAGGTTGTCATCGTATCAATTGTAGGAATACTGGTGTTGGTTCAATCATGGGGGTCTGGGACCATGTAGAGGAGGGAGTCTGGTGGAACCGTAGTTGGTTCCATCGAAATTTCCTCCTTCGCATATACCATTGGGGGGGTATTCAACTCGTTATTCCTTTGAATCAGAGCTGTTGAGGAATCATACACTAGTTAACAGAGACATATCTTCCTTGCTACATAACAATACCAAGAGGGACTCCTCTTGGGTTTCCCTCACTCACGAGGCATAGCAAAGATAGAAGTCCAGACAAAACTAAAGATATGAGCACACAAAGTTGAACAACTAAGAAGAGAAAATCACAAATACGACAAGGTACTAGAATGAAACAATCCATAGCCAACCTGGTAGAAGTGGAGGAGTTTTCGGAAGGCTAAAGTGTCCTCGCAATCTCCTCCCGTACCTATCATCACCCCTCCACCATGGCGCATTGAGAGTTCCATTAAACCTGTGCAAGGTAGTTATCCAACCTTCCCTAGAGCATGTTTAAGACTGTCCTCCATCCAAGAAATGAAGAGAAGGGTGGCGACAGGCCTTATTAATAACTTGGGCCGCATGTGGACTCCGTGGAAACATCTGGGTTATGTGGCACACCATCCAGGGAAATCCAAAATCACCTTTAATATATGATGATTTTTTAATTAAGATAAGAGGAATTTAAATGCTTGATTTTAATTTCTGAAAAATTATAAATTAATTAAAATTAATAAATTGCGTGTAATTTAAATGAACAATTCATATTATAATCATGCATGTTATACCATTCAATAATTTTAAGAGAATGATAACAATGTAAATGTTTACTTTTAATCTCTAAAAATTAATAAATTAAAAAAAATGGTTTGCATGTTTAATTTAAATTATTTTATGTACACCATACTAAACATGCTCAATACGACATAATTATTAAAGAACACAGTATATTGTAACCATGGTCAAGCCAACACATCATGGTAAAAACCAATCAACCACAGTTAAACAAACTCGAAATAACATTCAAACAAACTCAAAATATTGTAATGCAACATAATCATTCAAGAACATAGGAATTCATCAAAAGTCTATGAGTGATAATCACATGTGGAAACCATGGTTAACAGTATGTCAACTTGTGACATTGATTAACCCTAAATGAATGTCACATTGTGACGTAACCATTTAGGAACAATGCAATTCGACATATTGAGGAATGTAGCAATTCGACATTGTTCATCCAGCATGAACATCACAATTTGATATTACCATAGTAAACCATTACTCACCATAATCAAAATGGTCAACCATATTCAACCATTACTCACCATAATCAACATGTTCAACCATAGTCAAATCAGTGTGATGTTTATGAATGGTTGACTATGGATAACCTTTAATATGGAATCGATATTGCAATATGAGGGCTGCAATTCATAAACATTGTAATGAAACATAATCCTAAAGGAATGTCAAAAGGTGACATAACCCTAAATGAATGTTGTAATGTGATGTAACATTTTCAGGGGTAACTTATGTCAAATATATACATTCCTTGATGGTTGTGTCGCTTTACGACATACATCTTCATTGTATTATGTCACATTACATCATTCCTAAATGGTTACATCATATTGTGATGTTCATTTAGGATTATGTCACCTTGTGGCATTCTTTTAGGGTTATGTTTCAGTGCGAACATAAAAATTCATCAAAATTCAATGAGTCATAATCATATGTGGAAAACATGGTTAACAACATATCAACTTATAGAATTTCTTAACCCTAAATGAATCTCACATAATGATGTAACCATTTAGGAATGATGCAATTTGATAGAAGAAAATGAAGATATATGTCAAAATGTAACACAAACATTGATGAATGTAGCAATTTGACATTATTCAACCAAGATGAACATCACAATGTGATATTACCATAGTAAACCATGGTTAAACAAAATCAGCATGGTAAACCATTACTCACTATAATCAATATGGTCAACCATATTCAACCATTACTCACCATAATCAACAACTTCAACCATATTCAAATTAGTGTGATTTTTATGAATGGTTGACTATGGATGGCCTTTAATATGGAACACATATTCGAATACGACGCATGCAATTCATAAACATTGCAATGAAACAAAACCCTAAAGGAATGTCAGAAGGTGACATAACATTAATTGAACGTTGCAATGTGACGTAACATTTTGAAGTCTAACATATCTAAAATAGATACATTCCTCAATGTTGTGTTGCATTACGATATACATCTACATTGTATTATGTTAAATTGCATAATACTAAATAGTTACATCTCATTGTGATGCTCATTTAGGGTTATATCACCTTGTCATATCTCTTTAGGGTTATGTTTTAGTGTGATGACTATGGATAACCTTTAATATGGATCCCATATTTCAATATGAGGGATGCAATTCAAAAAATTTGTAATGAAACATAATCTTAAAGGAATTTCAGAAGGTGACATAACCCTAAATGAATGTTGTAATGTGGCGTAACATTTTCAAGGCCAACATATGTCAAATATTTACTTTCCTCAATGGTTGTGTCGCATTACGACGTACATCCTCATTGTATTATGTCAAATTGCATCATTCCTAAATGGTTACGTCACACTATGATGTTCATTTATGGTTATGTCACCTTGTGACATTCCTTTAAGGTTATGTTTTAGTGTGAACACAACAATTCATCAAAATTCAATGAGTCATAATCACGTGTGGAAAACATGGTTATTGTAAATGGTTGCGTCAAATTGTTATGTTCATATCGGGTTATGTCACCTTGTGAAATTACTTTAGGGTTATGTTTCAGTGTGAACATAAAAATTCATCAAAATTCAATGAGTCACAATCACATGTGGAAAAAATAGTTAGCAATATGTCATCTTATAGCATTGCTTAACCCAAAATTAATGTCAGATTCTAATGTAACCATTTAGGAATGATGCAATTTGACATAAGACAATGAGGATATATGTCAAAACATAACATAACCATTGAACAATCTAGCAAATTGACATTATTCAACCAACATGAACGTCACAATGTGATATTACCATAGTAAACCATGATTAAACATAATCAACATGGTGAACCATAGTCAACCATTACTCACTATAATCAATATCATCAGCCATATTCAACTATTACTCCCCATAATCGACAACTTCAAGCATATTCAACTCACTGTGATGTTTATGAGTGATTGAGTATGGATGACTTTTAATATGGCAACCATATTCCAATACGAGGCATGCAATTCATAAACACGGCACTAAAATGAAAAACTAAAGGAATGTCATAAGGTGACGTAACATTAAATGAAAGGTTGAATCTGACGTAACATTTCGAAGGCCAAATTATGTCAAATAGATATTGATCTGGACAAATATTGGTGGCCACCCACCTATTCCACTGGGTCAAAGAACAATTTTCCATTTTAACAGTTTTTTATAGATTTTTGAGTCCCAAACTTCTAGTGTCATTTTGAGGTCCTAAATGACAGTTTTTTGGACTTTTGGGGGATCAATAGTGTTGTGTCACTTTTCACTACCAAGGCTTTCAAACCTCTCGCTAACCAATCTGTACATGGAATTTTACATAAAACATACAGAATTGTATAATCACATGCGTAACAGCAAAGAGATACATTTTAATTCTCAGAATAAACATATAGTTACTGTTATAATTAGACAATCCATAGCTTTCAATAGTAATTCATTTACACAGTGGAAAACATGATAACAGATCTAGTACATTCATGATAAAATGTGGTAAAAATATAATTAAACACTTATCTTGTGACACTGGATAAATCCACCAACCAAATGCAGGCCTTCCACGAACCTCCCAGCCGTAGACCGCACTGCTCCTCAACTCAACAGTGGGTCACCCCCAAGCTGGGACTGAGCTCCACCCCAGAGCAAGGAATCCAGACTCAGGCTGAGGTTACAGGGAATTCAGTCACACACAACCACCAGAAAGAATGCTCTCCCAGGAATCTCCCATGCTCACTCCACACAGACCCTCATTCCCCACATGCCTGTTCCACCCCAGGAGAGTGCACCTTCTCTGTCACCTGGACAGTCCTTCGGCTGCCAGTCTCCCTTACCTTGGGTTACAGGAATAGACCAG
>JASDQU010321362.1:0-12976 GCA_032191745.1 Picea mariana | reverse complement strand
CCTTCTCTGCATACGCAACCCTTTTTTTAACATTTTTCATTGATCTTTTAAATTTATTTCTCAGGTCATTAAATGTGGTCTATAGTTAGAGTATTACTCAGTTAATCACAATCATTTTCTTTTAATCAATTTTACTTTGTAATCTTTAATCATTTATTCAATTAGGGTCGTTACATAGGACAAATATGAAGGTATGCAAAAGAAATTTAATAAGACACACAATGGTAATGTTCTTCGATGTAATTTTAACGAGCCCAAAGAAGGTAAGCTCGATGGTTTTTCATATTTAGAGAGTCTAAAAAAGCGTAAAAGGAGACTCCACAGGGGTACGCTTTTCAAGGATAGTCTAGTCGGAGTTCAAAAAAGGGGTAAACTAGCACTGACCAGACATCTATTCAAAACCATTTTAACGAGTGTGATAAAGACAAGATCACTCGACATTTTTTTCATTTTTAAGGAGTCTGAGAAAAGATTAACTATGGACTCCATCAGGAATGTTCTTCTAGACCATTTTAATGACTGTGAAAGAATAAGTTCGCTCAACGATCTTTTCAATTTTAGGGAGTCTGAAAAGAGATTAACTTTGGACTCCGTGGGGGTTCCTTTTTCGTAAATTTAGTCCCTCAGGCCCGAAAAATGTTTAAAATCATACCTGAGAATAGTCTTCTAGGGAACCAAATCTCCTAGAGTATACCTTTGTTCGTAAAGTTGACCATCTGAACCAAAAAAGGGGTAAAATACCGCTGGATAGACATGACTTCAAATTTCATTTTAGCAAGCATGAAGGTCAACAAGATCGCTCAACAATATTTTCAGTTTTAGAGGGTCTAAAAAGGTCTTAAAAGAAGACCCGTTATGTTCTAGGAGTCTCGAGGGTGAGGTCAAGAGTGATAATGCATCATGTAAATGAGGCTCAAACTCATAATTAGGATAAAATAGTAAGGACTCCCGAGCCTATAGTCATTAATGACAGCATGGACACCAAAATGCAACCAGGATCTGTCTAGGGCATCCATGAAGGGTGAGGCTCTACCACTAAAATATGACAGTTCTAAAGAAGCAATGATGGTTTTGTGTCGCAAATCGGTGGGATCAATCCTATGGTATAGTGATAAAGACAAAGAGATGAAAAACGTGGAGGTGGAATCCTAACTTAAATGCAACAAGTTGGAAAAACAAATGTTTACCAAAGGACCTTTAAAAAGACCCAAATCTCCAAAATGTTTCCCAATAACCAAAGTAACACTTATCGTAACAATCCATAGAAAAATATTGAACCATACTAAATGATTTTCAATTTAGAAATAATGACAAAAGGGTCCAAAAATTGACAAAAAGGGGCCAAAAAGTCTATAAATAGAAGCTAGAATCTCATTATCACCATTGTTAATTGATAAATTGACTAAAAGCAAAAAGTACGCCTTTGTGAAAAGAGTTGATTCCGGGAGCTTCCGTGGATGAAATGAACTTCTGCTTGGACCAAATAAGTACATACTAAACCCCCTTGCATTTCAATACTTCATTTATGCATTTATTTTTGTTTTTTGAGTTGGTGCTGACCTTTAAAAAGGTCGGCCCTATGTATATGTGGGTTGTCTTATGACTGCCCGTGTGTGCATGTGTGCAGAGGAAAGACTGCATGTGTGCACACACGACTGTGTGCATTACAACCTGGGTGTAACCTCTAAGATAAGAAAAATTTAAACAACGTAAGGGCTAATCCCCCCTAGAGTTGTCAATTGTAGGATGTATGTTCACTGGAGGGAGAGGGAGCATGAGGATATTGATTTTTTGGTTGGTGAGGACCCTGCTGTTACCACCATATTGGCGCAATGTGGTTTGTTAAAGTTCTTCCAGTGTCCTTTCATGTGGGCACAACCTAATCTTCTGAACGCCTTAGTTGATTATTTGCATCTTGACGAAAAGGACTTCATCCTTGAGGGACAATTGTTGACTCCAATGATTGAGGATATTTACTTTCTGATTGGCCTCTCAAGGAGAGGGGAACGAGTCAATTTTCACACATTTCCCTCTGGGCCACACAATATAGAGGAGTTGATTAGACTCCATTTTGAAGCTAGTACAGAGAAGATGGGCACTCAGGTGCCAATAAACAAGATCTCAGACCTATCACTAAAAGTGATAGTTTTTCTTGTTGTGGGGATTACAGGATCTGCAGCTTTGCATCAGGCTTCTTGGGAGCACATGAATTGTGCATTCCAGTGGTTAAATGCAAAATTTTTTGACTGGAGTACCACTTTAATAGAATGAATGAAGAGGTATCTTACAGAGTGTTGCATGTGGAGGCACAAGAACTCCGAGTTTGGGACTATTCTTTGTGCTTTCTTCTTCGAGAGAGTATTGAGTCTTAGCCTGAGGGAGATAGTACGAGGGCATATAGCCTTTTCTCCAGCATTAAACAGATGGGTGGTGTTGTTTCTGCGAAAGGGGGGAGGGAGGACTATTGAGGCCTTCAATGAAATTTTTTTCGATTGGTGGTCTCGGAAGATTCCGATGATAGAGGACTATCCTTATGCTGGAATTGACTTTTCCAGGGACCCTGACATGGGTGTACCTCCCGGAGTGGTACGAGGAGAGTTAGGTATGCTTTGTTTTTTCTTTCTTTTTCAAATTTATTTATTTTTTATGTTTTTTATATAGATAATATTTTGTATATACCAGAGTATCTGACAATTAAGTATGTGTTATGTGCAGATGTGGGGCCAGTGCATCCAACCGAATTCATGAGGAACAAGCGATGTCCTCGACTAGAGGAAAGACCAGCTACAGTTGGAAGACCAGTAGCAATAGGGGGACCTCCAGCTGGAGAGGCTGAGAAAGTATTGAGACAGGTAGAGTGGAATTTTACCTCCCTCACTCATACAGTCCCCATGGTAGAGATTGAGGACCTGCCACCATATATGCAACCTCATGTAGTGGGGGCACCACAGACGTGGGTCCAGATTTTTTGGCGTTTGGAAAACAATGTTGATCATTATAACAGTGACAATAGGCCTTGTCCTTATTTAGATTGGAATTCTTACATGTTGAAGGCGTTATTTGTATATTTTTGAGGGCATAAGCCTCGTGACTCTTTACTAGACATATTTTTGAGGATCTTGCATCCACTCATGTACGTTGATATTTTTGATATTATATATGTATTTTTATGTCTTTTTTATGTCTTATGGATTACATCTACTTTACAAATGTATTTATATGTGCATGTGTGTGTCTTTCTTACATGTGTGCAAGATGCCAATCTAATATTTGATTAGGTAGAGTATCTATAACTTGATTTAATCTCCTAGGAACATGAAAATATATAATATAATCAAAGCTTCATTCTAAGAGATGTACCCTAAGGAACCGTCAGTGTAAATTAGGATCATGAACATGGTAGACCTGAAGGTGAGAGATACCAAGTGACAAAGCATCACGAAGAAACTAAATAACTGTGTTGTATTCAGTGACATTGTTTGTGGTGTCGCCTAAACAAATACCTCCTAAATATAGAATTTGTCCCTGAGGTGTGAAAATCACCCAAGCTATGGAGGCAAGCCTCTGAGTGTGCTAGTTAGCACCATCCGCGAATCCAACGAACACCTCGGATTCACTTGACATCTTCCACAGTGAAAAAGATAACATAAAAAATGACAAGTCCATAAAACCAAAAGAATCCAAAAAATTAATAGTACAGAGACTATACATATGTTACAAAAGTTACTCAAGGTGACCCACCTATGAGTAGTACTTTTTGAGGTAGAGCCCATTTCTAGGCTCCACCAAAACATTTCTCTCAAATTCCACTAGACGATAAGCGCCCTTCTGTAGTACTTCTTTCATGTGAAAGGTCTGAACCACATGGATTTGAACTTGCCTACCCCCAGGGGGTCCCTATCTTGGTCATAGACTAGGAAAAGGTCACCTTCAAAGAAAATTTGAGGACGAACAAACCGATCATATTGAAACTTGACTTTTTTTTTGTGAGATTCTTTAGGTCGCATCACGAAACTACTCATTAAGATGCTCAAGATATAATGAATTCTCTTCAAGTAGTGAAGTGTCTCGCAATAGCTGTACTGCCAACTTTAAAGATGGGATCTGACATTCTATGGGAAAGACTACTTCTAGCCCGTAAATGAGTTGAAGAGGTGAAAAACCGGTTGCAGTCTTAACAGACGTTCGGTAAGCCCATAATGTCAAATATAAAATCAAATGTAAATTTGACTTGGCCAAATTGATCGTTTGTTGTAGAATGTTTTTAAGATATTTATTTACAGCTTCCACTTGACCATTCACTTGGGTAGAATAAGGTGATGAATCTTCCTGCCTCAACCCAAGCTTTGACGTTAACTCGATCATCATTTTGTTATGAAAGTGACTACCATGGTCAGTGACAATATCTCTTGGGACGTCGAACCTTGCTATTATCTGGTTGAACAAAAAGAGAGTTGTTGTCTTTCCATCATCTTTGAACGTTGGCATAGCTTTGACCCACTTGATGAAGTAGTCTACTGCTACGATGATATAGCGGTTCCCCCTTGCTGAAGGGGGGTTGCATGTAGTGTAATCAATCCCCCATTTAGTGAAGGTACCAATGGTAATAATGGGAAACATGGGAGTGGGGCGTGCCCTCATCTTCCGAGAGAATATTTGACACATGTGGCACTTCTTGACCGATTCAACACAACCTTTGATTAATTTCAGCCAGAAGTAACCGGCTCATAGAATCTTTTGGGTTGTTTCCAACCCAGACAAATGGCCGCCACATGCTCCAGTGGGGAAATCATTAAGCACAATTTTCACTTCATCATGAGTGAGACATCGATGAAGGATGAAGTCTACACCTCGATGATACAATGTGTCCTCGAGTATGAGATATTTTTTAGCCTGATGGTGTATACAAAGATGCTCATCATGAGAAGCAGAGGCAGGACACTTCAAGGTCATGAGATAGACAAGGACATATCCATACCAGGGGTTGGAAGACGTGATCAAAAACATGTCTCCTTTGATAGGCAACTTGTTGGGTATAACATCACCTGATTCCACCAGACGTTTTGATATGAGTTCTGCGAAGACCATCAACTTTTTGGATTTTTCCGAAACGAAATCCAAGTCGAATTCCTAGAGGATAACTATCCATCCTCTGATATTTCTGTCGATGAATCATCATGTCAATACATATTGAAATGGATTCACGATGACAATGACGATGGTCTTGTGAAACAAAATGTAATGGTGGAACCGTTGAACAACATGGACTGCTACCAATGCAATTTTGTTAATATGGGAATAATTGTGTTTCGGTCCAACTAGGCCTTGGCTCAGGTAATAAATCACGTATTATGAGAGAAAATCATCCTCCTGAACTAAGACCATACCGATGGTCGACTCTACAATGGCCAAGTGCAATAAAAAATCTTTATTATAATTGGGTGGTCGAAGCAGAGGGGTTGATATGAGGGATGTTTTCAAAGATATGAAAGAGCATTGAGAAACTTCATCCCAATGAAAAGGAATGTCCTTCTTTAATAAACGCATAAAATCCTTTGTGATCTCAACATAGTTTGCAATGGAACGCCGTAAAAAAAATGTTTTTCCCTGTAGACTCTGAAGATGAGGTATGGTGCACGGGGGAGGCAATTGAACCATCACCTCAACCTTTAGAGGATAGACCATGATCCCTTTTGTCGAAACGATGAAACCTAACAGAGGACCTGATGTGACACAAAAACTGCACTTGTTTGGATTCAAGCGGATTCGGTAGTAGCGACACTGTTCAAGGATAAGTCGGAGGTGTGTCGTATGATAAAATATCTTGCGATATCGTGACGCTAAATCATCGATATAATCCTTGAATATGTGTTTGAGGTCATGTAAAGAAAAATACATGGCCCACCGAAATGTAGCTCCAACATTTTTCAGACCAAAAGGCATATTAAGATAAGTGAAAGTACCCCATGGACAGATGAAAGAGGTTTTGTGTTAGTCTTCGGGTTTGATTTGTATCTGATTGTATCTCTAAAAACCATCCCTGAATGAAAAGGCTTCACATCCTACGCATTCAATGACTATCTGGTCAATAAACGACATGGGGAAATTATCTTTTGGGCAGACCTTATTCAGATCACAGAAGTCTGTACATATGAGAATCATGCCTTGTTTTTTATTGACTGGCATGGGATTCGACACCCATTGAGTCAATTGGACGGGGTAGATGAAACCAACTTTAAGTAGTTTCTCTACTTCAGCCTTGATAGCTGCTGATTTCCTAGGATTGACCAGATGAAGCTTCTGCCAGACCAGCTTGGCATCAGGATAAGTCATGATTTCATGTTCCATGATTCTTGGATCTATGTCTAGAATTTCCTTGTAAGAATAGGAAAACACGTCACAAAATTATTTAAATAAATCTGTGTAGATTTGAATCTCCTCAGGGGAGAAATCTGCTCCGACGAAGATATTCTCCATGATGCCAGTGGATTTGGAGATGTCAATAGGTATCATTTCGGCTATTTTTCCCATATTTCCTTCAATGTAAACTGTGTGAGTTGCCAAAGGGTTGATAGGACAATATTTATCTCCATTCATAGTCATAGTGAATTCTCCTTCTTCAATTCGTCTTAACTCTGGGAGGAAGTAAGATCTATGATGAAGATCATCCCAGGGTCTGTTCGGACAAGTCATTGCCTCAATAATCACTTCGTCTGAAGGCAAGACTAATTCTAAATAATCTATATCATCAAGGGAACCTTGAGCCCAAATAGGATCGAGCACTGAATCCAACTCTTGTGTTGGATTTGGATCGGGGTCAGAAGAAGCTCGTTGAATGATTGAGTATGCAACTTTTGCCGTAAACAAAGGCATGGACATGCCATGGTGCTATGTCCCTTCCATCGTAGTATATGGGGAAGGAAGAGTCCATGGATCGTGAAAGTACGTCATACCAAACAACGAGATATGAAAAATTGCACCTCGAGGCTAGTAAGGGACAACTGTCATGTAATGGACATTGTTGATCGGAGGCGGGTAATCGAAAGTAACCATCAATGGTGGGAACAAACCAACCCCTATGTTGACGATGTCAGGTTGAGGGTCATCAATCATCGGGACTGTGGAGACTCCCGATGAAGGGTCAGGTGAGAGAAGGATAATTGATCAATGGTCACAATTCGACCCTCGTGAGGAAACAACAAGACCCGAAAAAATGTCGTGAATGCTGCTTGCATAGAATAGGTCCAACTCCTTCCTAACAAAATATTGTAGTCGAGAGACGCATCGACCACTTCAATTTTGACGCATGCGGTTTTTCCCCCTAACTACATGGGGAAAGAGGGAATGATCCCATGTGGTCGGAAATAATGAACGTCAAAAGCTATAAGTAGAGTAGGTGATAGAGACAAAACAGGTTGGACAATGGCCTTCCAACATGCCAAAGACATCATGCATGTCGAGGCACCCTCATCCACCACTGTACAAAGAATATTCTGGGTAAACATTTTCATGGTGTAAGCCACTACTATCTGAAAATCTATGTGGTAAGGAAGATGAGGTTTTGAGTTGGTGGTATCAAGAATGATCATTCCTAGATTACAAGTCTTAGTAGAGCCTAAGGCAGCTAACAGGGCCTTTCTTTGGGAAGGGCAACTCTATAGGACTTCCAAACAAGACATCACACAAGGGATTTGTGATAAATCCTCCACCACAAAGTAGTTATGGGCGACCCTTGTGTTTGGGTTGTAAGAATATTTTTTGAATGCACCTTTTGGGATGCACATCATTGTTTCTCCCAATGTCTTCTCAATCTAAAAAGGAAGAGGTGGGTTTTCGACTTCTTTACCCTTCTCAGAGTTACCTGGATTTCTGTAATCATGTGCTCTAGTCGTTATATAGGCATCACCTTTCATCATATACACGTTTGTGGATGAAGGATTACTTGAAGATGGAGGGGGTCCTTGACTTCCCCCTTTCACACTGGAGGAAGCTTGAGTTAGATTTTTCCCATGTGGGAATAGGTTCATTAACACGACAATTTGTTGTTGTGCCAATAAATTTTGGGCCTCTGTAATTCGATGACACTGATGGGTCGGGTGGTCTTCCTTGCAAAGATTACAAGGATACTTTGACTTCTTATTTTCAGTGTTGCCCCTACCATCATTATTGGTGGGTTTCTTATCCCCCTTACCCTTTTTTCGTTGTTTCTTCTTTCTGTCAAGCTGTTGGGTGGACTTCAGGTTTGTCATTTTCACATTGTGTACATCCAACTTTTGGGTAGGGGGAGTAGCCGAACCAGTGGTCTGGCTGACCACTGCCTGNGGATCAGTGGGCTTGGTTTGTGCTAAACCAATAATTCCATCATCATGTGGTCCATACCTTTTCCTAGTTTTGTTAAGGATTGACCTCGATGCATCTGCGAAAATCTCGTAGAGTAAACTAGACTGAGAGTAAATTATCTCTAGCTGTTGCACTCTCATTATCGCGTATTCCTTGGAAAACACTCTGTATGTTGTGACGTATTTAGATAACTAGGGTACCAAAGACTTAAGGTACCACTCTACGAGGAATGCTGGTGGGACTAGAAATTTTATTAAACTCTTTCAGCGTATCCATTCTTGGATATGATTGGAGATATGGTCCACTTTTTTTTGCTCGAAATTGGCCAGCAATTTAGTGTCGCCATCGTATCTCACAGGTAATTGGAAATGGTTCAAGAAATCCATTGCCAATTCACCAAAGGAAGAGTATCGTGAGCGGTCGATCTCAATATACCATTTCGCAGCACTCCCTATGACAGTGCATTGAAACAATCACAACTGAATGGATTCCTCTCTTAATGAGTTGGACGAGCACCATAAGTGGAAGGTAGTCACATGATCACCAGGATCTTCGTTAGACTTGGCCTTGAACTTTGGAATGTCTGAAGGAAACTTGGTCGGCATAAAAGGCTAACTCGGATCATGATAGATGGGGTCACTTAAGAGACTTGTCAAATCTGGCAAGTGTAGGGTTGCCAGAAATGGTAGTTTGAGTTGTGGATTGTAGCCAAGGAAAAAGGAGCCTAGGGTTTGACTGGCAGCATGTTTCCAGGAAAAGTTAGGTTTCTAGCCAGGGCTCTGGTAATAACCATGACCGTGACCAGTGTACGGATTGGGTGCTTGTTGAGACATCATCGACTGGTTCCTGTAATAAGACATAAAGGGCTGAGCTTGCATCATATTCCAAGTATTTTTGGAGGGGTTTCCTCCTGCTGATCCGACGGGCATACACGTTGGGCCTTGCCCAGGGTTCCACTGGGTATGGAAGGGGTTTCCCCTAATTGACATCACTACTAAGGGGACTGTTCCTTGCCATGTATTCCAAGATCCTTGTGAGGAAGGAATTCCTAAGTGTGCCCACTGTGCAAGAATAGTACCCTATACAAGATATGGTTTTCGATAACCAGGGTTTCCCTCGGCTGAAATGACAGATGACAAGAAAGAGTTGCTACTAAATGTGCCAAACAAAGAGAAGGGTGTCGAACCAACCAACATATTATAAGGAGGGAGTGCTTGACTACCTAATCCAAATAAGTTTATGTTAGGCCCGACGGAGTGTTGAGGAACACCACCGAGTGATGGGGATGAAGGGGGTATATGACACTCGTCGTAAGGGAAAGAGATAAAGGGAGAATAAGTGCCCCCCATAGATCCTTGCAGAGGAGTGTTGGAACTCCCTGCCCCCAGACCTAAAGTTTGTAGAGTGGAGGAGGAAAGTACAGTACTCGTAACGAAGCCAGGCATCCTGTATGAGAAAGGAGAGCTTGTCGTGTTCTGAGGAAATCGAGCAGTGATCATCGCCATAGATGAAATCAGACCACTTCCTGAGGTAGAAGCAGTCGATCCCATGATGGCTTAGACCGACGAAGGTTGGTTAGGAGGTGGAACACCCCCTGTAGTGACCGTCGTGAAGGAAATATCAATATTCCCTGAAGAAGTGGCAACGTTTTCTTCCATTGTTGTTGGTGACACTACCTGATGCTCGTAAGGTAGAACCTGTACGATGATGGGCATCTATAGATCGGTGATGGGAGGGTTATATTGACCAAGAGCCTCTGCTCTGAGGTCATAAATGATTGGTTCCTCCATAATCGAAAGTTCTCCTCTTGAATATGGGTTGGGCACAATTACTTGTAACCTGGTTGTCTCAAAAGACCCTTGCTGGTCTAATTTTCACCTTAGTAGTGGCAGGGGGGGGTTCGAGGTCAACCGGTGGTAGGCCCAGAAGCCTTCATGACTGGAAAAAATCCTGATCCTCCACTGTGTGAGAATATCAAAGACACACTAAGGAAATCTATAATCATTTGAAAACCAACACGCACTAGAAAAAGTACCTATGAGATAAAACAAGCAGTCACTAGCTAGTTGGAAGAACAACTACAACAACCAAAACTAGAGAAACTTACCAGTGCAAGTGTAAATCGAATACAGAACAACCCTCCACGTATACTCTACAAAGCATGGCCCGATGTCTATCCTAGGTACCATGGTGTACCCCCATAGTCACCTATGTTAGTTACTAGAAAGATAGGCAACTAGATTGCCAATGCGCAAACAGTCACCAGGAAGGTATAGTCGATAGTCGCGTGGACCATAATGAGTACGGTATCAAGCTCGAAACCTATCAAGGGTATTGAAATAAAGTATTCTAGAAGACTACTAAGGACCTTGAATGGATTCGAGACCCATGAAGGTCCGTGGAAAATGAAATCAATGGAATCCCAGGACAAGCCCCCTATATGCATTCCCCACTACGCTTGGTTTGGCTTTGGAGGGGTTATCTCCGCTACCTTTCCTTATGCAAACTCATGTTTATACCCTTTTTTAGAGGGGGGTATCAGATAACTTTTACGATACTAGACTTTTGACACTCCCTAGCATAGACTCTTATGTTTGTTTTTTAGCCTTGAAGAGTTTCCTCTCCAATCCTAAATCAAGGCTCTAGCCTAGACTAGTTGATGGACCCTACAAAACATAAAGTCTAGTTGATTTTAATTAATCGTTAATTTTTTGGGCTTGTCTTAAGTCAAAGGTTATGAAAGCGAAACTAGTGATGTTTTGAGAGATGAAAGAGGAGATAAACAAAAAGCTGGAAACACAATTACTTCTTCTTGACAAATTCATATTTTCTCTTTTAAATTCTTTAACCAACTTTTCAAACTTTTTTTTCTAAGATCTTTTAACTGAAAAAATCAAAATAATATTTCACTCGACTACGAGCTACTTATTGTCCTAAGTCAATCAGCCAATAACTTACGAAAACAATCTTTTTCCTAATGATTAACGCAAACAACCAACTCTTTAACCAAACCAAGAAGTAAAAAAAAGATTTTGTGTTGTTTTTTATTATGCTTCAAAAACAAGAAAATTTAAAACTGTATGACTTCTTCTTTTTTTGAAGAAAAAAGGTGAAAAAATAAAAACAATACAAGGCCAAAAAGGACTTCTGGGTAACCACAGACCATGGGGAGTTATTGAAAACCAAAAAGGCAGATCAGACAGACTCACTATCTCATCAAAAAACCTAGCAAAGTAAGAAAACTTTTAAATGAAAAGCAAGCTATGCTAGCACACAACCTAGACTAAAACTGCTATGATAGAGACCAAAAAGACACAAGTAAGACCTGGGAAGTAAAAACTTGTGAGGGAAGAGGATGATTGCCTCCTCAAAATTTTCTAGACAGACACGCGACTGTCACTTCAACAACCAACCTATGCACACAGGCTACCCAAAGACAGGACCCATATGCACGTGTGCAGGCCCACTATAGGTCGTGTGTGCCTCTGTTTCTCCTCAAAATAAGCAATACAAGTAGCTAAGCTCAGGTAGGGAGTACTGGTACTGAAGACCAGAACTCCTTAAATGTAGAAAAACTTACTCTAACAGAAAAAGATGCAAGGAAACTTGATAAAACAAAGATGATCTAAAGTTATACCTAGGCTATAGAGTACAACAACAAAAACTAGAACTAGATTCAGAAAACCCCTGAGAAGGATCACTTCTGACACAGAAGAGGATGATTGCCTCTCTTTAAAAAAAAAGAAAAAAGGACTCAGACACACGACTGATCTTTCAGCATCCAACGTATGTACGCGTGATGTATGAAGTCAGGGCGCGTGTATACCTGGGCAGACCTTCTGCAGGTCGTGTATGCCTCTGTGGCTTCCCGAAAAAGGAAAAAAACCAATCAAGTGAAGGAAGCAGGGAGTATGGAAGACCAGAATCCCTACTAGCTCATACTTTTGTAGAAACTCAGAAAAAAGTTAGTAAAACCAAATAAAAATACCCAACAAGTACCCCCCCAAACCTTAGAGATCCCCAGTATAGTCACCAATTCTGTTGTGGGTGGGAAATCCCTCCTACTTACTAGCATTAAGGATTTTATCATGTATGCAGAAATGACCTAAAGTCTCCTACTTATTACCAACATCCCAATCATAAACCCCATTATTCATATGGAAATACAAGGTTAAAGAGATCAAGTTATTGTACCTTAGTTTTCATGTTTGATATCAATCCCTTTACTGTTTGGTTGCTCCTTGACTGAAAATATCCTCCCAACACTGACCTGCATTCATAAAATAAAAACAAAGAACTCCACATGCATATGATCTATAAACTAATGGGTTAGAGATTCTATCAAAATATAATAAAATTTAAATATTGACAATCTCATATGGTGGGATGGGAAAAGTACTTGTTTTATTAATCTCACAAGAGTAACCTTACAATAGTGAGATCAACCATTGCTCCTCGAATCTGGTCCTGGGCTCCTCTTCAACTATGCTCCAACTTCTTATGTATATGCTTCTCTTCACACAATAGTTGCAAAAGGTTGGGGCAAGGGGAATAATTAATTGGGTATAGTTTCTTTGCTATGATTTTCCTCCTTCCAAATGGGACCCCTACCCCTTCCTTTTTAGGCTAGAAAGGG
>JASDQU010321359.1:0-13095 GCA_032191745.1 Picea mariana | reverse complement strand
AAGTCCTCTTTTATGAAGAAATCACTCATTTACTTGGGTTTTGTGATCACTTCGAATGAATTGAAGATGGATCTAGAGAAGGTAAAAAAAATCAAATAATTTCCATCACCAAGGAGTATGTTTGAAGTGAGAATCTTAAGTGGATTAGCAAGTTTCTATAGGAAGTTCATTAGAAATTTTAGTGGAATTTGTGCACCAATGATGGATATTGTGAAGAAGAGGCACAAGTATTTTAAATGGAGAGAGGAGGCTGACAGGAGCTTCAATGTATTGAATGAGAATATAATAGAATGATCAATTCTGGTCTTACTAAATTTTGGAAAGACATTTCAAGTGAGATGTGATGAAAGTGGATTTGCAATTGGAGTAGTCTTGAGCCAGGATAATAAACCAGTTGCATATTTCAGTGAGAAACTGAATGAGACTAAGAGAAAGTACTCCACATATGATAAGGATTTTTATGCCATAATTCGAGCCTTGAAGAAATGGAGGCACTACCTTGTTCCAAAGGAATTTTTCTTGTACAATGATAACCAAGGTTTACCATTCATAACCAAATAGGAGAAGTTAAACTAGAGACACACTAAGTGGATAGAATTTATGAAAATTTCCACTTTTTTCATTAAACATATTTATTCTAATGCTAACAAAGTTGTTGATTCATTGAGCAGGAGATGTTTGACTCTGTAGGAATTTCAGGTCAAGACCTTGGGGTTTGAAGACCTTAAGGAAATGTACAGTGACGATCCATATTTCAAGTAAGCATATGAAGCATATGAAAATTCCATGATGAGAGACAAGAGCCAGTGGATAGAGTATATGATTCAAGAGGGATTGTTGTTCAAGGTAAATCAATTGTGCATACCAAAATTCTTAATGAGGGATAACCTTTTGAAGGAAAATCACAGATGAGGATTGGTTGGACATTTCGGCCATGATAAAACATTTTCACAGTTGAGAAGTGCATATTACTGGCCAAGTATGAGAACATAAGTGATAAATTTTGTAAACAGATGTAGAATCTGTGAACATGTAAAAGGCAAAAGACAAAACATTGTATTGTATCAACCATTTCCAATACCAGAGAGGCCTTAGGATGCAATAAGGATGGATTTTGTGTTGGGACTACAAAGAACAAAAAGAGGATGTGATTCCATATTTGCGGTGGTGGATAGATTTTCAAAGATGGAACACTTGAATCCATGCTAGAAGACTAGTGATGCAACACATGTGGCAAATTTATTTTTCAAGGAAGTTGTTTAACTTCATGGATTACCAAAAGTATTGTCTTAGACAAAGCTACCAAATTCGTTGGTCATTTATGGAGGACACTGCAGAAGAAGCTGGGGACAAATTTTTCCTTTAGCTCAACTTATCACCTTTAGACACATGGAGAGACTGAGGTGGTGAAAAAAAGTTTGGGAAACTTATTGAGGAGTCTGGTTATTGAGCATCATAGTCAGTGGGATTAGATTCTTACACAAGAATAATTTTCATACAATGAATCACCAAACAAGAGAATTGGAAAGAGCCCATTCCAAATAATTTATGGAATGCAGCCAAGAGGAGTAGCTGAGTTGAGTGACTTGGAACAGAAGATTTTGTTGCAAAAATGCAGAAGCTCCATAGCAAGATCAAAGAGAAGTTGCAAAACTCTAGGCAAGAGTACAAGTGCAAAGTTGATCAACATCATAGAGAAATTCAATGTGAATTAGGAGATAAGGTTCTGGAACATCTTAAGAAAGAAAGGTTTCCAAGGGGAACATATAACAAGTTGAGGATGAAGAAGATAGGACCATGTAAGATATTAAAGAAGTTTGATGAAAATTAATATGAGATCGAGCTGCCATATGATGTGGGAATATCACCCATATTCAACATATCAGACCTGTATCCTTATAGGGAAGATGAAATTGAGAGATCAGAAGATCAGGAGAATATTCAATGGGAAAAGTAAATTCATTTAGCAGAAAAGCCACAAATGGAGAAGATCGTTGATCAAAGGATTGGCAAGAAGACTAGGAGGAAGACCTATTTTGAATATCTGGTCAAGTTTAAGGGACACCCGATAAAATATGCTAGTTGGGTAAATGAAGTTGATATCCAGAAGCATGGGCAGTCAGTGTAGGAGCTCATGGATAGGAGTCCATGAATTTTTTTCTAGGGGAGTATGATGCAAGAGCATTGTCAACAAGCACATGTGGAGAAACAACTCAACTCCTTAGAACACCTTTAAATCATTCAGAATCTTAAACGTTGTCATTTCCTACAAATCATCTTTTGAACTGATTGAAGAACTGAAGAAGATCAAATGCTTAGGAGATAAATGATCATGACTGATATAGGAGTTTCACTCCTAGACTTTAATGTAATGAAAATTAAGTAGAAGTTAGTTTTTTTTCTCGAGTATATCAGTAGTTGGAGGGAACCTTAGGATCCCTCTAAGATAAATAAAGGTTTTGTATGTCTGAGTGAGGCTACTGCAAGTTAGTAGGGGATTGTTGTGATTTAGTTGTTTCTGAATTTTTAGTTCTTGTTTTATCATAGTTGTAGCCATTTACATTTGAATGAATATAACAGAGGAAAATTGATCTAATGCATGGTGTTTCTAGTGTTTACAATTCATTGTTATTTTGTTTTCATGAATCAATGAGTTATGATGTTGAGTATATGAAACTGTGAAGCGTTTGGATAAGTTTCAACTATTTTCTCTTCGTTGAGTTTATACAGGCCGCAAGGTGTGCATATAGGCCGTAAGGAGTGCGCTGATAGAGTTTTTTTGACTTAGAAGATCATAAGCGATAGCATGAAACTTCCATTTGCAAGGAGTGAAAAGGGACAATTGTAGGGTGTGCATATTCAATGCAAGAAATTAGGTCTTGGATGAGAATCTGCTGCAAGGAGTGATAGAGTCTATTTTAAATCATAAGATTAGGAGAGATAGCATAAAATCTCCATTTGCAATGAGTGAAAAGAGACTGCTGCAAGGCATGCACATTCACCCATAAGATGCTAAGTCTTGGGTAAGAATTTGTTTCAAGGAGTACACAGATATGAAATTTGACCAAGTGTCGAAGTAAACCTATAAGGAGAGATATTCAAGTGGAATGAAGTTATGAAGGTTTCATGAGTCATCGACTAATATCCATTCAAGAGGAAGTAGGATCATTCTGGATCATTGGATTTGGACAAAGTACACAAGATTTAAGTCTTTGTGTGCAAAAAGGAGTGAGAATTCATTGAAGTACCAAAGAGGCTAGGGATCTTCCATCATCCAAGGGGATAGGTGGCACAAGATCTACAACTTTGAAAGTTTTTATACAAGGAGAGAAAAAAATCGTCGAAGAGTCGAAGTATATCCTAGTTGTTGGTTTCCAGGGGAATACGTGTTAGCATATATGAGACTTCAGGGAAATTCACTTCAAGGATTTCAGTCGACAAGTTAAAATTACTGAACCTAGAAGAGCCAAAGTAAATTTTAGTTGTTCAATTTAGGACACACAATAGAGATTCGTGAACTTTGGGTGTAACCACTCAAGGAGAAAGTGATTGTTCAGGAGTTGAGACTCTCGAATCTTGAAGAGCCAAAGTGAACCACAAACATCGATCTATGAGGGACACACATCGACAGATCATTGTCTTCAGGTGAAATAACTGTGGGAGAAATAAAAGACTAACATTTGAAACTCCCGAAGCTCAAAGAGATGAAGTAAACCATAATTGTCGATCTATGAGGGACACACATCGATAGATCATTGTCTTTGGGTAAAAGCACTACGAGAGAAAGTGAATACTGAGAGTTGAAACTCCCAAAGCCTGAAGAGAAGAAGTGAACCACAGTTGTTGATATATGAGGGACACACATCAATAGATCATTGATTTTAGGTCGAAGTACTATGGAGGAAGCAGGAGTTGAGAATTGAAACTCCTGAAGCCCGAAAGGCAAAATCATTTGTAGCCATCGGTTTGGAAGGAGTGAACACATCGATAGACCATGGAGATTTGGGAGTGTGTGCAAAAGGACTAAAAGGGTCGTTGAATGATAGTTTACTAAGGTAGAAAAAGAAAAGATCTCATTCATTGATCAAGAGGCAACACCCGAGATGACAAGATCGACAGTCATGCTTAATTGTTGGGACAGAAGGTGCTCGAGTTTTAAATATCTTGGAGAGGGCCATAATCGAAACCACAGTATTTCCATAGGGATATGTGGGAGATGCTAGTGAATTATGGGGAGAAAAGTGGTGTGGTCTCAAACCATTCTAAGCAGCCCCGCAATTACATGATTATGTGAGGACATAGCCTGAGTCACATATGAGAGAGGGATAATGGGAGAGGAGCTAGCCCCTGAAACTTGAGAGTTTGGAAGCATGAAGGAAGAGGTTGTGGGTTCCATAGAACCTGCACCAGAAGACTGAAAGGACCTCTGTTAAATCATAAGTGAGACCATTAAGTTTTCAGAGAGCCAATTTGGCTCAAAAATCGAAGATCCTTGACCGAGAGGTCACGCAACCCCTTAGGAGAGAAGGGGGTTTTGTAGTAGTTTCACTCTTGTGATAAGAGTTTCAAATAATGCATAGGGTTTCACTCCTATGGATAAGGCTTAAAATTGTGGGAAGGTTTGACAAGACTAAAAGAAAAAAACTGAAAAAAAAACTAAATAATATTTAGTATACATACCTGATAATAGGTTCAATTTAGGAATGTTCAATCCATGGCACTTCCAAGTGAATAATTAGGTGAGTTCACGTATAGGTACAGGTGAGTGAGATATTTGTAATTAAATGTGGTGGATAATTCATTATTCATATGTGAGTAAGAAGTTCAATGATGAAAGTGTAGGTGAGTGAGTAGTTCACCAGTGAATGAGTTCACAATTAGATCAATTCAAGTAAAACATTTCCAATGATTTGCTTGAATTCGATGGAATGTAATATAATTTATTATCAAATTATTATTACATGCACAAACATTATGACATTGGGATTTCAATGATATTGACATTCAAACTCTTTTATGCATGGTTTTTGGAGTTTGGATCTCTTTTGTGCATGTTTTTTTTATATTTGGAGCTCTTTTATGCATGTTTTTTTGACATTTGCAGTAGTTCAAAACCTAATTAGGATTTAATGTCTAATTGGAGCTTAAAAAAAAAAAGGTACATCTGAACATATCAATATTTAGAGGGTGTGTCAACCCTAGAAGAGTATTTAACCATGATCAACTCAATAAACAATTGATAGGTTAGTCAGAAAAGGGGTATGTTGAATATTTCTATATTATTGAAGAGTTCTAGGTTTACTAATGATTATGTTATAAGGTTCTTATTTTGTACACTAATTTCCATATATTTTTAAATATATTTGTACAATGTAGTTGTTTTTATTAGTGTTTTCTTTATCACCATATTCAAAACTTATTATGTAAATGAAAAAAAATTGAAAAGTTAAATTCTAAGTCTTGTATTACTAATGGTTTACTATAAGTCTTCAATTGTTAATGGATCACTTCCATGGAACCTACTATAGGGTACTAGGAAATAATTGTACCTTGGTATGTATCCTTAGGTAAGGTGTGTTGTAATCATGTCATGCATGGAGGATTCATCGGTGATTGATATGAGTTTKATCCATTTGTGGCACTGATTAGGAATTCTAAATTCTTAGGGTGAATTAGATTATTTAACACTAAATTATAGATAACARACATTGAATTAGATATTGAACAYTGAATTCATGGTTACCATGAAGCATGAAATGAAGTGATAATAATGAAATTTTATACCTRTCTTGATGCACTGATGTGGTGGGTTGCTAGGGATCAAATTTAATGTAGGGAATTAAGACCATATTTSGAAGCAAGGAATACATTTAATGTAATCRCRTGTTAATTACTTTACTAGTGAATGTAAKTTGGTCAATAAAAGGTTTTAATATGGTGATAAATCCCATGTGTTCTTATTTCCTAGCATGACTACAACTCAACAAASCATTTGTTTTTATTTCCTAGCATGGAATTTTTCCATGAGATGGGATTCAAGGATAGATGGAATTTTACTAACATGATATTTTTCCATGAAATAAGATTCAAGGATAGATTCCCACTCTTAACTTCAAGATCCACCCCTTAKTATATTAACTTAGAAGTGAAACATTATAGGAGTAGTTAAAAGGTAGACTTAGAAACAATGCCTGTATTAATGACCAAGCTCTCTCACTTTAGGATATGTGATTTTTTAAGCCAAGGGAATATTTTTAAACTAGTTCAAATTTACCATAAGGCTCATTTACTTTAAATATTCAATTGATGTTTAGTGGGAATGATGAAGATAAAGATATAAAAATGATCATCCAAATCATCATTAGTCACAAATGATTTGAGGTGATAAAAATATGGAGTTTGAATAATTCAAGTATGTGAATTTATTGTGGAAGATATTTAAAGGAACTATATTCCTATAGAAAATAATATATCTAAGAGACTCGTATAACCTATCCTAACCTAACATAGAATATCCTACCCTATCTTATTCTAGCCTACCATAATCTCACTTAATTTATCTTAAACGAACCTAGACAAAAGCAACTACCCTAACCTAACCTAACCTACCCTACCATATCCTCTCCTAACTTACCCTACACTACACTACACTAACCTAGCCTAACCTATTCTACCTCATTGTACCCAATCCTAGCTCAACTTACTTGAGCCTACCATAGACTAGCCTAGCTTAAATAACCCTACTCTACCCTTCCCTATTCTAAACTATCCCATCATACCCTTATTTAACTTAGCCTAACCTATCCTACCTAGCTTAGATTACCAAGCCTTACCTAAACTCACCTAACCTAAACCTACCCTAGCCTACCCTAAATTAGACTAAACTAACATTTCCTAACCTTACCTAACCCGACATATTCTACCTTATCCTAGGATAGTCTAGCCTACCCATGTCTAACTAGGCTAGGCTAGACTAAGTATGTGAATGTCTCAAGGAAGATATTTAAAAGGGATATATTCCTATAGGAAATGGTATATCTAAGAGTATACTCTAACCTATCCTAACCTAACATAGGCTATCCTACCCTAGCTTATTCTATCCTAAAATAACCTCACTTAAATTAGCCTAAACCAACATAGCAAAACCTAACTACCCTAACCTAGCCTAACCTACTTTTCCCTTTCCTATATTAACTTACATTATGCTACACTACCCTAACCTATACTAACCTAACCTTCCATTTCCTCTCTTAACTTACACTACACTACACTACCCTAACCTAACCTAACTAACCTAGTCTACCTTACCCTACCCAAGCCTAACTCAGCTTACTTGAGCCTACTCTAGACTAGCCTAGCTTAACTAAGCCTACACTACCCTTCCCTACCCTAATATAACCCATCATACCCTTATTTAATTTATCCTAACCTACCATACCTAAATTATCTAAGAATTACCTAATATCACCTGAGCTAACCCTACCCTACCCTAAACTAAACTCACCTAACATTTCCTAGCCTCACCTAACCTAATATAGGCTACCTTAACCTATATTATTCTATCATAGTTAGGTCTATCCTAATATATCTTATCCTAATATAATATAACCTAGCTCAACCTACCTTAACCTATCCCATTGATGCAGGAGCATCGCTCCAAGCCAGCTACATGCCATCCAGCCAACACATCAAGCATGCATTCAATGGAGAGGAGAGGCAAAACCCTCTCACTTTCAAATTTCAAATTTGAATTTAATGTAATTCAATGATTGTAAGGCCGAAGGGCCAAGCCATTGATGTAGGAACATCTCTCCACGTTGGTCAGACAGCTAGCCAGCCACGTCAAGCGCACACATTTAAAGATGAAGAGAGGAGCAACCCTCGTTTTTTATTTAAAATTGAATGTAATTAAATGTTTAAGCTATTGAGTTGGGAAACCATGCTTTGCACAGGCGTAGAAGTAATTAGGATTTTAAATATTTGTAAGGCTGCGTTCTAGATCCGATCTGTGGACTAGACAACCATTGAATGTAATTGAATAGGGTAGGTAGATTGGAGGGAAGAGCTCGAAGAGACCCCTCATGTAAAAGATCAATTTCGATCTCATTTTGTAGTAGTTGTAATAGTTAGAGATGCACAAGAGACAGTGAGTGTGTGAGAGAAGAGCTGAGACCTTGTTACAGGCTGTGCTCAGGAACACCTTGTAAAAATAGGCATTTTGCATTTAATACAAACCACAGTTTTACCTACATATTTTATATGTTGAATGAATGTCTGTGTGTGTTCAAATTATGCTTTGAATGTATACTGTCATTTTACATTTGCAGGACTGTGTTTGGTTTTAGTATTGAGAGTTTCTTTGTGGTTTCATGCCAGGAGGGCATGACAGAGTACTGCTGTCTCTGAATACCAGTGCCTAGATGCACTTCTGAACTCTATGGAGTCAGAAAAATCCATGCCAGGTGGGCACAAAACTGGAATCAACAATTCAGAGGAAATTTTTTGAGGTTGTTGAATACCTTAGGAGGTAAGGTTGTGTAGGGGGTAAGGTTCTATAAGAGGATTCTCTAGCAGGTGGGCACTGAGTTGGAGTGGAGATAGGCACAAGAGAAAAGAACTCTTTGATTTTTGAAATTGAATAAAATTCCAAGGAATGGGGTCTTTCACAGGGTTACTGAACACCCTGAAAGACTCAGCAAGAAGTTGTTTGAGTAGAAGGATATCCAGGAGGGCATCTGGATTCTCCATTTGAGGGAGAAAGGAAAAAGGATGAGTTTCCTTGTAGGTCTAAGCTACAAGAAAGCTCGGGACATATAGCACCTTGTGTACATAGAGGTTTTGCAAGAAGTGCAGAAGCCGAAGTGTCCTTTGAGGATTCGAGAGTAAAGCTCAAGAGGAGCAGCATCATTGAGAGCATAGGTGAGGACTCAAGTAGAAGAGATTGCAGAGGGAAAAGGAGAAAAAGGTTGAGGCCTTTTGGACACTTGAATTTCTTCCAAGTGCGGGAAGAAAAGCACTGAATCTGAGGAGGAGCAACCGTTTCCCTTGGATAAATCTAAGAAGATCTAGACCGTTGAAGGTTTTTCATGTCTAGGAGGCATTGTCAGAAGAGCGCACAGGAGAGATGATATGAAGCCATCAGATCTCGAGTGAACAGCTGTCAACCGTTGGATTTGACAGGACTTGCGAGGCAGTAAAACCCTCATATAGTGGATCTAAGGAGGCGAAAGTCTCGAAAAGCATTGGCGCATCGGGATATTGGCATTCGGGATATCAAAGGTCTCGAGGTATCGAGGTTGGGACACTATAAGTCCTGAAACCATGAAATAATACTAGCCATTGATTTGAGAAAGGATGTGTGTCGTGCAATCATCCAATTCAGAGATCCAAGCACCAGGGCTCACAGAGGTGAGAGTTTTTTAACTTCGCATCTAGCGAAGTCGTGAGATTTGATCTAGATAGTCCATCCATTTGGGACATGTGATAGAGATATAGGGATCTCACGAACTTGAAGGTTTGCAAGGTAAGAGCCAAGGAGTTGGTTGTTCAAACTCACGAGAGGCGAAGTTGCGAGAAGATCGGAGCCATCTATTCAAGGAGGACAGGTGGCAGTAATCACGGAGTCGGTGAAGAGCCAAGAGATCCAGGATTAGGGTCTCATGAACTTGGATGTTTGTCGGGTGAGAGCCCAAAATTTGGGTACTTGAAGTTGCAAGAAGCAAAGTCGTGAATTGTGACAAGGATTATTGAGGATTTTGGGATCTTGACACTCAGGTATTGGGGATACCAAGGAGGCATCACTTGAGGAAAAAAATTGTGAAGTATGAAGATAGAACAAGGGACATGTGGTAGAATCATGAGGTGGGCCTATGGAAGAGATGGGTGGACACGTGTCATATTTTGAAAGAAGTCAATACCCCGTTGACCTCTCATGTCTCTGGGATTCATGAGACAAGGGCTGGGACTTCGACATCGAAACTCATGAAGAAGTGAGAAGCGAAAAGAACTAGAGTTAGGCCTAGTTGGTGGTCATGCACGGAGGGCGTTGACAAGAGAAGGAGCGTACCCATATTGACATTTCAGGTATCGCGAGATTTGGAAGAAAGAGTTGGGAGTTTCAACTCATGAAGTCGCGAGTGGCGAGTTGTGACAAGTGCCATATTGGCATTTCACGTATCGACACTTCAGGGGTATAAAGGACAAGAGTTTGAGTGCTTGGGTTGCGAAACCCTGAAATAAAGTCAGGGTCATATGTGAAGTGGTTGTGTGGGCCAATACTTAGCCCTGAGGGCTAGTCGCCGACATAGGTGTTTCGGCATATCGAAAAATCGGTGAATGGGAGGTAAAGAGGACAAAGGATTTCTATTATCGAGATTAAAGAAACCCCAAAGCCCAAAATTGCATTTCCCATTGAGGAAAGGGCAGTGGTCATGTGCAGACGACCGTGGAGGTAAAAGAAGGACCTGTGGATCGGGTTTTAACAAGGATTCCAGTGAGGAATCAAAGAGTTGATTCGGCTTGAAGGTGGAATTGGAACGATCCTTAAGACCAGGATGTCAGGTGCAAGACCTGCTGAGGTAGGTGCTTGGGTGAGGTGCCCATCTAGTTTGGTATCAGAGCTTGATACTTGTCTGTAGATTTCAGGAAGGGAAGGAGAAGGATCAGAATGAAGAAAGAGTATTAAAACTCTTTGGTGATTGTTCATGGGCAGGCAACAATTGAGAAGACAGTCAGGAAGACTGAAGGAAGAGGCTAAAGCACTCAGGTTTGCAAGAGTGAGTAGCAGATTTTCCAGTATAGAAAATAGAGACAACAACATGGCTACTGAGGGCCGTAGACATGCCGGGAGGAAGAAAAAAGTATAAAATCTTGAAAAAATAGATAAAGAGCTCACTGATATAAGGGAGGACATAAAAAATATTTCATTGCAGATGCAGCAGAAAACCAAGCCAAGGTGGGTATACGAATGGCCCATGAGGGAGCCGAAGGTAAAATGGCCAGTCAAGCAGCTGATGGTCATAAGACAACATAGGCTAATAAGAGGATGGTTGAGGTATGCAGAAAACCTCAATGGAACAGAAGAAAATGAAATTCGGATATGTGAATTGGAGACTGGAAGAAATCTCGGCGATGCTGGAGAATGGAGATCAGTTGAAGATCTCAAGAACTGCCAGGAGGGCAGAGAAGAAATTCCAAATTTCCAAGTGGGAAAGGAGTTGATATCAACTGAAGATCTCACAGACTAACAGGAGGACAGCCAAGGAATTTCACATTGCCAGCTGGGCGATGAAATGAGGTCACTACGGGATCTTGAAGACTGCCAGGAGGGCAGTGGAAGCATCCCATATTGCTAGGTGGGCAGGGATGACCAAATGAGACTATCTGAGGGTCTCATAAACTCAGAGGTGAGTTTGGATCAACAGATGCAGCTGACAGAGGAGGACGATCGAAGAAATATTCTGATGATTTGGGGAATCGAAATATTCCTACCATTTTCCCAAGGGGAGGCAAAAATCTGTGATGCAAATGCAGCAACAACGGAAGTAGGACAACTAGTTGATATTGTCAGAGAAGCATTGGAGAAAATATTTGAGGTTTCCCAAGTAGAAGAAGAAGATGAACATTCCGAGTAATGGCTCAATATTCTCATCCAGGAAACTGAAAAGACTATGGCATTGGAGCTTGCATAAGTGGAGGAAGAGGAAGAAGTAGACAACACTAGTTTGGTTGATCTGTATGAACAGATTAAAGCCTTGGAAAGAAGGGTGGTAGTGTAAGGCCTACACATCCAACAGGTGATGTTGGAAGCAGATGAAGAAGGCATGGGAGGTCACAGTGATCTACCCAGTTGCAAAAAATTTTTGTAGCTGGGGAGACTGCAAAAACAAGGCCAGCCAATGGAGCAGTTGGACAAAGTGATCGACAAGATCAGGGAGCTAATGTTAGAGTCAGCAGAAACAGTCAGCAAGAAGAAGCTGAGCAGAAAGAAGCAAGCAGTAGCAACAACGACATCATAGAAGAAGTAGAAGCAGTAGGGAGATGGAGCGGATGAACAACTCCAAAGGATGGTTTGGGATCTAGGAGGATTCCCACAGCTGAGATGGGAAGCTCATGAGTAGGACCTCATAAATTTTGCAACTGAGGAGTATGATGCAGGAGCATCTCTCCACGTCGGCTAGCCAACCACGTCAAGCGCACGCATTCAAAGCTGAAGAGAGGTGCAACCCTCGTTTTTGATTTAAAATTGAATGTAATTAAATGTTTAACCTGTTGAGCTGGGAAGTCATGCTTTGCATAGGCGTCGAAGTAATTAGGATTTAAATATTTGTAAGGCTGCGATATAGATCCGATCTGCAGACTAGATAGCCATTGAATGGAATTGAATAGGGCAGGTAGATTGGAGGGAAGAGCTTGAAGAGCCCCCTCATGTAAAAGATCAATTTCGATCTCATTTTGTAGTAGTTGTAATAGTTAGATATGCATAAGAGAGAGAGAGTCTGCGAGAGAATAGTCGAGACCTTGTTACAGGCTGTGCTCAAGAACACCTTGTAAAAACAATCATTTTCCATTTAATACAAACCGTAGTTTTTTCTACATATTTCATGTGTTGAATGAATGTCTGTGTGTGCTCAAATTATGTTGTGAATGTATGATGTCATTTTACATTTGCAGGAGTGTGTTTGGTTTCAGGATTGAGAGGTTCTTTGTGATTTCATGCTAGGAGGGAATGACAGAGTACTGCGGTATCTGAATACCAGTGCCTAGATGCACTTCTAAACTCTGCGGAGTCAGACAAAGTCGTGCCAAGTGCGTACAAAAACTGGAATCAACAATTCAGAGGAAAATTATATAGGTTGCTTGTAATGACCCTTTTCTTATTCCTGTAAATAATCTCATAAATAATCTGAAACACTAGCTAAATTATAATTAATTATGATATAACCTTAAATTGATTACAAGTTATTAATTAATTATTTTGGATTATACTTAAGCGGAAATATGATTTAACTCCTTGAGTAAGGCTTAAATGAATGAGTGATTATTAAATAAGATATTAAATGATTAATTATTAAATTAAGGATTAGTGATTAACTG
>JASDQU010321358.1:13195-23532 GCA_032191745.1 Picea mariana | reverse complement strand
CACTCTCTTTTGTCTATTCATTGAACTGGGTGCACATGTCCATCAATGCTTCCACGAATCTCAAAGGCTCAATCCTCTCATTCAATTCAAAGGAGAACATATTCTTTTGTACATGTGGAATCTTCTCCTCCATATTTTTCACTTCTTAGACTATGATCTGATACTGTAAAGTTAGATTTACCAACAATTCATTCATTTTGATTCAGTCGATCTGGTTCATTTGTTGGATGGCCAACTAAATATTTTCCTTGTTTTTCTTGGAGCTTTGTTGGTTCATTTCCATTTCAATCTATCCTATTGACTCTGAGATACTATTTCCTTCAAATTCAATCATATTTTTATTTACTGAAGATAATGTCTCTAGACAAGCCTCTTTTACATATCTAGCAAGTTTCTCGCCTTATTTCATATTTGTTTCCCAAGATTTCAGGGCCATTTCTCCTTTTACTTGTTCAAAATGTGAGAAAGGGGTAAGACCAGGGATATGTCCTTTCTTATTCCATATGATAACTTCCTGAAACTTAGACTTGGCTATACAAGACTCTTTTTCCTTGACATAAATATTTTTCATAGAAAGTTCTATTGCCTGATAGCATTTTTTAATAGCATCTACCTTTTGATATAGCTCCTGCTAGACAACTTTCAGCTTCTCATTAATTTATGATGCTTGTGTTTTGAAGGTAGTAATATCTATTGGTGTGTTCTCTGTTTGGGTCAATTTGGCCTATAGTTGTTCAATCAAATTGTCTCACTAAGTGATCAAACCTTTACTGGTCTATGAACTCTGGTATATCATCTCAAGACTATCTTGTACCTGCTTCATTTGATACTGATTACTAACCCTGATTTGTTCAATGTCTTGATTCATCCTATTTCTAACAGTATGTTCTGTACTATGTATCTCATTCTGCAATTGGTCTACCAAGAGACATTTATGTTGCAGTTGTTTGGTTAAATTGTCTACTGAACATTGATTGGCAGTGGAAAAATCCAATAGTGAATCTGCAAAATCCTTTGCAAACTTGGGATCATCTTGGTCTTTTCGATCATACACCAATCTTTGCCTTTTAGTGACTACTCCATCCTTTTGGTGAGATTATCTTCTTACAATAGAGTTGTGTTTGTGGTTGAAAAAGAAACTTGAGGCAGGCATCTCTTCAAACAATATAGGAGTAATATCGTCAACATGAATGAGCTTTGAATTAGGATTTCCAAAACTGGTTTGTAAAGGGGTTAATGATGGAATAGGAGAAATGATTGTTGTGGAATGTTCCTAACCTATTTTATTTGGGGTGCCAATAGGAGTAGATGGAGTTGAACGAGAAACAAATTCTCCCAGATTCATGAAAGCTTCAAACCAAGCTAATACTTGTGGATCATTTAAACCTGACAGTGATGTTTTTATTTCATGAAATAACATTTCTGGGTTTTTTAGGACTTCTTCAACTTTGTTCTTAGTGGAGAAACTTGGCTTAGATCCTGTGGGTTTAGCTTCCTATGAAAAAGGAATGGGTTTTGAATCTCCTTGTAATATCTTCGGTAAACTATTTTGTCTATGATTTTGAAAGCTAAGGAAACCATCTTGTTGGTCATGAGGTAGAGTCTGAAATATTCTTTGAACTTCTTCATAATATCTAACTCCCCTAAACATCTCATCATAAGGATAATCGTCATGGATGTATTGCTTCATGTTAAATTGAGCCAAACGATTTTCCACTATCTTATGTGGATCATTTTTCTTGAATTCGATGTCAACTAATTAGACATCTTCCAGTGCTGCAACCTCAAATTTAGAATGAACAAAATATAATAATGTGAACATAACAACTTGAATGGGAAAAGTTGGCCAAACCTTTTTCTGAGCTAGTTTCAATTCCTTGCTGATACCTCCTGCTATAGTTTGGTATACCACTTCTTTGCATACCCTCTTGTCAAGTAGAAACTATGGAAGGGAATAGGGAGGAACAAAACAACCAAATACTCTAATGTAGGATAAATTATCCTCAATAAACCAATATTCAAGTTTGCCTAAGTTCCCCATAATATTTTGTGAAATTCTAGGTGGTGAGTGACCATATATAGCTAAGTGAACAGGTACCACTACGCAGTGACAGATTTCGTAAAATAAATATTTGGCATTTTATTCCCATAATTTGGAGTGGTAGAAATGTATTGGCTCAGAACTAGCTGGGGTCCAACTCCAGTTCATCAAGGGGAATGGGGCCATGAAACAAATGGAATCCATAATGTATTTTGACATGTAAAGAGGATCAGGTTTCCCTTTTTGATTTTGATGATTGATACTCAACAATTTTCTTGGACAAATTATCAGATAACATTTTATCCCAATTGAAGGTATAACCCTCGGTTGCTTCATTCATTATGTCTACCCACTCAACTGAGAAATGTGTAGGGTTATGTTTCCAAAAAGGATGACAGAGCATCATGGATATATATAACATATGGGAATCTAAGGATGTTGAGCCATACATACCATGATCATCGACTATGAATTTTTATGGATGTCCCCACCAAGTCTTGATGATATCATGACCATTTCTACCATATTGAGTGTAGTCTCTTCTCTCAAAATCTAGAAGAAAATCCACATTGTAATTATATTTAGGTGTAGGGGAAACATTATACATTACTTGTATATTCTTCAATCGGAAAGAGATGATGGCGGTCTGCTGTTGGTTGATGACACTTATGGTTTGGACATTGATATGTTCCAAATCGGAATTTATCGTATCATTGTAGGGTATAATTCTGGGTCATGCAATGATCTTATGCATTTCTGACTGTGCTACAAATTTAATCTTGGATGAGAAGGACTCATCGACTTCTTCGACAGAGTTGTCTAGACAATTAATAATCTCATGCTCTAAGATATCAAAAACCTGCTTCCAAGACTTAATGGCATCTGTAACTCGCGGAGTTGTGTCTGATAGAACATCTGCATTTGGATTGGAATCATCACCTGATGCATCAATCTTCTTTGAAAATTTGTGTGGCACCATAATCCTCGAGGAAATAGAAGTATCCTACCTATAACAAGAGAAGTATGTAATCTCTACATTGAATAAAAAACTGCTAATTGCAAATGGTAAAATGACTTTGAAATTCAAAGTGCTTTATTCAAAAAGTCTATCGATCTTCGTATAGATATACTGATGAAGAATTTATTAAAAACTTAATGGAATTTATTACCTGGTGATTCACAATCTTTATTTGAAATCATTAACTTTAATCAATCATAAATTTCATTAATACTTCGACGGTTCGACGTTCGAAAGATTGATTATGACAGGGTATAAATTACCTGAAGTCTGAAACTACAGAGTGATTAATTAATACTTAATCATCATTAACATAAATTATTAAATGTTTTATTAACTCTTTAAAACACTTCTTACTTTTTGTAATATTCATTACTTTGGCACTTTGATACTTCGGTGGTTTGTGAACTTGATCTTTGTTTAAACTCTCGAAGGGAAATATCCTAGAGTGACGTGGCAAAGATGATGTCACTCTTGATGACATGTCAAGAAAAGAGAGCTGACACATGTCACTTGAAAATGTGTGAATAGTCCAACGGAAATGTCAAAAATAAGTGCCACATCTCATCCCAAGAAAATATTTTTAAAGAACATGTGTCCTATGACTCGTCTATATGTCGTTTAGGAATTATCATGAGTGACTATCTTTGGGACTTCGAAGTTTTGAGGTTTTTGTTGTTTAGATTTGTTGGAATACCCAAAGCATGAAGCTCCAAAGTGATCGTGAAATATTTTATTTTAAAACTCAGGAAGATTCTAAACTTTGGGGATCATTAGTAACATTCGATCATATTAGAGTAACTCATCGACGATAGCTATTACAAGTGCCTTGTTGAAAAATGACAACCAATGGATTTTTTTTTTTAAATTAAAAGGAATTTATCTAAGTTTTTCTCTTTTTGGGTAAAAAAAATTATTTCTAAGAGGAAAAATCTAAAGTTCAAAAGCTCAAAATTATATGTGTTCTAACACTTTCAAGGAGAAAGGGATGAAGACTCAATATGAGGTGAAATTTCTCCAGAGTGTCTTTTCTCTCAATGATGAATTTATGTTCATGTCTTGTATATGGTTCAATTTATATCCTTCAAATGGAATTGAAGGGTCGATTTAGAGTGTTTCCAGTATATGGAAGGTCAAGGATCATGGATCTCATGACATGGCATGGAAAATCGACATATTTTTTAATTTTTTAGCACAAAACCCGATGTATGTGGGAAGTAATGGAGCAACCTGTGTATACATGAGTTTTCTAACCGTGGCTCATGTATATTGAAAAAAAATAATATTCTTGACTCTGGAGTGAGAAAAAAGGAGACTTTAATTCCTCAAAGGGAAATGGAAGGCCATCAAAGAAAGATGCATAGAGTGTGTAAAATTGTTCTATAACAAAGTTATCTTAATAAATAATGATTATAACATGTGATAAATATTTACCTATAACATGTAATGAATGTTGAGAAGTAGAAGAGAGTTAATGCTAATAAACAACAATAGCCCAAGTACTTGACGATGGTTTCCATCTTATAGAATCAAAAAACCATAAATGATTTATGGTTTTGTTATTGTGCTACGAGGCACTTTCTACAACCTAGTATGAAGGAGATGTGTAATTCTTTCTTTGCTCAACATGGATTTGAAACATGGCATTTAAAAAATATATTGATAAAAAAACCCATAAGTTCTTTTTACATCCCAATATGGGGGAGATGTGTAATTCGTTTAGTACTTAACATCAATTTGACACATGATATTTAAAAAAGATATTAACAACAAACAAATTGTTTCATTGTCAACCATAAATAAAATATTTCAATGTCCAAATTAAGTAACTATTATGGTTAACACATTTAAATGGTGTGTTTCTCAAGATGAGGGAGATGTGTAATACCTTTTATGATAACATGGAGGTTGACACATGGAATCCTTGTGTGTGTGTGTGTGTGTGTGTTCCAAGTTACCCTACTTGAGGAAAAATATCAAGTACTTCCCCTCATTTTGAAGATGGTATGTAGGGTAAAACCTATAATTGTTAGGGCATAAGGTCGATAAAAAACAACGATTAAATACATTACAACAATATACTCGTTATGAGATCATCATGTCACTTGCGATAATTGAAATGGGATGAGAAGGACAATAATCATTCCTTCCAACCACCTAAGCTAAACCCAATTGACACATGGCACACACACACGCATTAATAAATAATGCAGAGTCGTTAAAAAATGAAAGGGTACAATTATAATGAAAGGGTACCATGACAGGTTCTAGATAACATACAATCATAATACTATAAATGTAATAATTCAATATATAGGGCTTAATAAGGGGTTTTACACATAAAATGAGGATTTTTCTAGGTATTAACTTGCTACTCCCCTTCAAACAAGTTTTTCTTCAACACTTGAATAATTGTAGGTGTTTTTGCATGAATAACTCATCTTCCCATGTTGCATCTTCCACTAGTAGGTTCTTCCACTTGACAAGGTACTTTGTGATTTATCAATTTATCAATTTCTTAATCCTTGTTTCAAGTATTTTTTATGGTTCTGATATGATTTTCCCTTCTTCATTAATCTCTGGTAAAATAGTTTGGAGTGGGATCTTGTTGTATATTACCTTCTTTAAGAAAGAAACATGGAATGCTGGATGTACATGTGAAGATGGATTAGTCAACTCCAATTTGTAATCCACACTTCCAATCCTTTGCAAAATCTTATAGGGTACAAAATATTTGGGTGATAATTTAGTGTCCTTATTTTGTTCCTTGAGGGATATCTATTTATATGGTTGTATCATCAAAAATACCCAATCCCCAACTTCAAATTCCATTTCACTGAGATGTTTATGTTCTTGTTGTTTCATCCTATTTTGTGCCATAACCAAGTTGTACTTCAATAGTTTGAAGCCCTCTTGTTGGTTCCATATGTGGTCCTCCATTGCTTGAACATTTGCAGTCCCTTTCAATGGTAATGTAATAGATGGAGGATGATATCCATAAAGTTATTGAAATGGGGACATTTTTTATGAAGTATGAAAGGATGTGTTGTACCACCATTCTTCCAAAGGAACCCACTTGATCCATTGTGTTTGTTTATCGGATGGAAAAAAACAAATATATCCTTCTAGAAATGTATTCACAATCTCAGTTTTCCCATCGGATTGAGTGTGATAAGATGAGTCGTGAGCCAATTGAGTACCCAAATAAAAAATAATTCATTCCAAAAATTTATAGTGAAAATTAGATCCTTGTCACTTACAATAATCTTGGGGACTCCATGCAGCTTTGAATTTTTTCCATGATTTTTTGCAGCTATCAAACTTTCTTTAAAAGGATGAGAAAAAAGAGAAAAAAATGGGCATACATGGTCAGTCGATCCACTACTACCATGATGGAAGTATTTTCTTCGAATTTGGGTAAACTTGCAATAAAATCGATTGAAACTTCTTCCCAATTTTGACATGATATAGCTAATGGTTGTAGGAGACATGACATCTTGATTATTTCTCCCTTATTTTGTTGGTAGACTAAACATTCAGACACAAAATTTTGAACATATTTTTTAATACTTTCCCTGAAAAAACTCTTCTTGATCTTGTTGTGTGTTTTTAAGAATCTTAAATGTCCTCCTATAGAAGAAGGGTGAAATTGCAGAAGGACCTTTTGCTTGAGTTGGGAATTCTTACATAAATATAGGTGATCATGATACCATAGAAAATAATTCTTCCATACAAAATTTTCTAATGAACTAGGGTCCTCATGTAGTCACTGAATGATCTTTCATACCTCTTGATCTTGCTTCCATTCTATCCTTGGTTCTTCCATCCAATAATATTGTGGAAAATAAATGGCACATAGTGAACCTTTTGTTTCTTCTTCTTTCCTTGAAAGGGAATCTTACACAACAATGTGTTTTCATTTTCTGTAGATAATTTAAAATTAATAACCTAGCATCTTTGTAACCCATTTTTGTTTCTCTTCTGAAGATACTCGTTTCTCCAAGAAGTACTTCAAACTATAATGATATGTTTTTACTTTCAAGTGTCTTCCTATTAGGTAAGGGTGCCATTTTCGAACTACATGTAGTATGGCCAACATTTATTTTTCATAAATGGGTTTGACTGATTTTTTCCCTTTAAGTTGGATACTTTCAAAGGAAAGGGGCCTTCCATATTGCATTAAAATTGCATCAATTCCACGACCTGAGGCATCACACTCCACAATAAATGTGTTTGTAAATCCTAGTGTGTCCAGGACAGGAGTAGTACACATAGCCTTGTTAAGTTTTTCAAAATATCTGGTTTCTTCATTGGTCCAATAAAATGCTTCCTTATTTCTTAATGTTGTTAGAGGCATTGTTATTTGACCATAATTTTTGACAAACTTGTGATAATAGCATGTTAACCCTAATAATCCTCTAAGTCTCTTTAAATTTTTGGGAATCAATCAATCATTCCCTTATAGCTTTAAGTTTGTTAGGGTCCACTTTTACACCTTCACGAGATACAATATGAACCAAATATTCCATTTCTTGCACCCCAAGGGAACACTTGGAAGGCTTTGCATAAAGTTGTTGGTGTTCCAATAGTTGTAATACTCTATCAAAATGTTGTACACACTCTTCCCAAGATTTGTTGTAGATTAGTATGTCATCAAAAAATACTAAGGAAGGGATTGAAAATAGAATTCATCAATATTTGAAATGTTGAAGGTGCATTAGTAAGTCCAAATGGCATAACCAAAAACACATGATGACCTTCATTTGTTCTAAAAGTTATTTTAGGAATGTTTTCCTACCTCATTGTGATTTGATGATGATCTAGATTGGATAATTATATTATTTTTCATTTATATCAATGATTTATAGTGGAAACAATTGGAGGAATTATCTTGCAGGGTCATTTTAGTGGCAGGTCTTAGTTTGGAAAATTAGGGTCTGGAACCTTTGGGAGCCATTTTAAGGAATTAAGCTGCAGGTTTTGGGGTTTTGGTGTCCAGAATTTGTGCCCACCCCCCTGAAAATGTTCTACGCTTTGATACCTTTCCAAAATTTATGTCTCCCATAAGTTGACCTATCATCTTGACCACCATGGTATGAGAGGATGCCGTGTCATCCCTCATTACTCGTGCATATGAGGCTATCCATGTATGTAATTTCAAAAAGACTCTAGAAGGTCTAAAACCCTATCATAATTGAGGGTTGATGAAGTAAAAAACCTACCCTTGTATGGCTATTAGGCTATGTTAAATACCAATCCACTAGGAGGAGAAGGGGTTCCGTTCTTTTCCATTGTATCTTGTTCCATAGCTTAGAAAAACATATGAGAGTGGTGTTATGTGAGAATACAAAAGGAGGAGAGAGTCTATAGAATCCATACAAGCCACTAGTCAAAGTAAAATCCATAGAGAGTAGCTCTTTCTTTGTAGTTGCATCATTTCTATACTAGGGAAAAGAGAGCATAGTAGCCTTGCCTTCTAGTTGGGTTTTCTCCCATAAGGGTTTCAAAGGTCATATCTTGTGTTTATTTGTGGATTATGTGATTGTGTTTTACTGTTCTCTATTTTTATACATTTTATCTATTTCATGCATAAGTAGAAACTTCATTAACTAAATATTATGAAAATCTAAAGGAAAAATGACCTTAATAATAAAGATTTTAGTTATTTATCAAATCCCTTGTTACAAATTGTTCCAATGGAATATCCATGAAAATTTATAGATCATATTGGTATCATAGAAGGTTTTTATTTTGGGGATTTGTGGGAATTTTTAGGATCCAGGAATTGTCTTAAAGAGTAGTTGGAGAAACATTGTCCATGATATATGAGTTTGTTCATAATAACCCTCGAGATCCACTAGAAGAGAGATTTGATCAGTTGAAAGTTAAATTTGTCGACATCAATCGTAGTATGAAGCTGCTCATGGTGGTTCTAGAAAGAAATATTGGACCATTCAGAGATTATGGAGGCTCTAACTCAAAGATCATATCGAAGGGAAAAGTGGGAGATCGAGAAGACTCGGGAAAGGAGTAGCAGAAATAATTCAAGAAAGAGCATTTAAGGTCAAGTGTTGTTAACCCTTCATAGTCCCTATTCAATATGGAAGCAAAAGTGTATATAAATCCATACCAAGGTGATCTCAATGCATTGAAATTGAATCATTGGTTGAAACAACTAGAAGTTTAGTTTAGCATTCACCATATAGATGAAGGGAAAAATATTTCATTTCCTAGATTCAAGTTAGAGGGATATGATTTAACCTGGTGGGAAAGCCACGTGGAAACACTTAGGATGGAGTTTGATCCTCTATTAATTAGGTGGAAGGAATTCAAAACCGTCATCAAATCTCAATTCTACTCTATCTGGTATGTAGAGGACCAATGGATCCAATGGTACTACTACATGCAGATTGAAAGGCATAGTGTACATCAGTATACCACTGAGTTCAAATAAATTTCCATCATGTTGGGTATCTCTTCCAAGAACCCAAATGTAATCCTCAAGTAATTGGGGGGTTTACACATTCATCTATGAAAGCAAGTGATGTTATTTAAGCCAAGGACATACGATGTGACATGTGTATAGGAACAATATTGTTAAGAACCTGAATAGATCTACAAATATAATCACCACAAATACTGAATACACAATATATCCACCAAGAAAGATAGAAGAAACCACACTGTATTATTACCAAACCCTTGAGGTAGGGAAACACCATACAATGGATCCTATTATGGAAGAGATCCTCTCTTTTTCACTTGCCTCTTCGAGGGGGAATCCTCCTATTGAGCTACCACTCTAAATAAGATAATTATCTTCATGTCCCATCACATTGCTTGAACCCCTTTATATAGTTCTACCATCACCTAAGAACATTATAGAGGAGGAATCTTCTAGAAGTAGAACCTTCTAAGAAGTCCTCTTACATTATTATATCTAACTACCCATTTATTATGTCTATCTACCATAGTGAGCCTTATTTAATAATTTAGTGGACCTAGTCCACCTTACATCGAATGGCCTTTGCTATTACAACTATGGGCCCTCTAGGCCCCCCCACTACCTCTCTAGCTACCTAACATTCCATCCCCCTTATGAAATCATTGTGTTAAGAACCAAATATCAATATAGCATAGAAAAACCTCACAAAAAGTACTCAATGCCTTGAAAAAGAGATAATTTTAGATAATAAGCCTCTTCGAGTGGGCAACCTCCTTTTTCCCCACTTAAATGTTCAAGTACAAGATGATTCCAAATGAAAATGTCTCCTTGGT
>JASDQU010321357.1:0-13095 GCA_032191745.1 Picea mariana | reverse complement strand
GAATACTTGCACTTGAAGATAAATTTTCTTCGAGTATTATCTAATATTTGGAGTCTAAAGCATCTTTTTGAGTCAAACTTGTTTTCTTTATGATCTTAAAAACCTTAGAAACATAAAGGTGGATTTGCATGAAACTCTCTCTAAAGTATTAAGGTCGAACATTTTTTGCATGTGTGTCGTACTTTGATTATGTATGTGAAATCTTTTGGTTTGGCCTAAAATTAAATAATGGGATCAAGTGTGATTAGGAAGGTCTTTTTATGATTGGTCACTATTTGGAATTGTGACATTGTGGTCTTTGATTGCTACATTGTTGTGACACTTAGTAACTTTTGCAACACATTTGAATAAGGATGTCACGCGTTGAAGACTTGTTCAATCTTCTACACACTTTAATTAATATTGCACCACGAACAACTATTCAAAGCAATAAAACTTCACTAAGTCATGTGGCTACATGTATGCATATCATGCACAAAAAGGTCGAATTTCTTAAAATTCAAAATGGGTTATTAATGGATGGGTTAATCCATCTTCAAAATCAAGATATACTTCAACATCATGCACCTATTTTTTAATCCTTCGTAGGTTCTTTTGGATTAGCACTTGTTGCCAATGAACAAGAAGATCACACACAACATATAGTTAAAGATGACATGGATGAATTGGATAAAGAAACTAAGGACAAATTTGAGGATAAAAAAATTGACACTGTCAAACATTGGGAAGAGTTGTAGTTCAAGAGGAACAAATTTGGCTTAGGATATGAAAAGAATGAGTTCAAATTTTTTCATATACATGAATATTCCATACTAGTTACATTTGTGAGTGTAGGGTTTCTTTGTGATGATTTGCAATAGCATACAGTGGATGATGGTAAGAAGGAACTTGATGTTGATGATGAGGATGGTGATGGTGATGATGTAGTTGATGATGCTAATGCTAACAATGTAGGTGACGATGAGGATCGTCATAAAAAAAATAGCAAGATAAGGATGAGGTTGTTGCAGTTGATGATAATAAAGATGATGCACTTGATGTTGCTAAGCTAGATGATGTACCCGAAGAGTGCCAGCATTGTCATCAAGTTGGTCATATTTCATTTTATTGTTTTGATATTACTCCATGTAATTTATGTGGGAAGACAAATCATCTTTTAAAAAGGTGTCAAGAGTGAACAAAGATTTAGAGAAAATAGATAAATTTTGAATGGTTAAGTACTTGTTGTTGGATTTTGGAAGCCAAGTTGTTGGAGTGGTCTTATTGTCAAGTTCATACATGCGTACATACATTCTTGATTGAATAGGTTTTTGCAACATATGGACATGAATGCTTTCTTTTAGGAATTTATGATTCAGATCATGACTAGGGCCCACTTGATGTAGTTTTTTGAGTTGAAGATTAAGTCTTTTGACTCTGTTTAAATATAGTTTTGTTACTCTTTTTCACTTTTAGGGGGGTATATTGATGTTTTTGATTCACAAATCCCAAGACTTCTCAACTTTCAATTGACAAGGGGAAATATATTGATGATATGTTTCAAACTTCAAGTTTCAAAGTCTACTTTTGATTTTGAGGATTTTGGTTTCTTCAGGATGACAGATTGAGATTTTTACTTTGATTTTCTTAGGATTGGATGATGGATTGATTTAGGAAAAGATGATGGATTGATGTTGGATTATGGATTTGGTGATTTTGATATGGGGCCACTCACACAGGGTTTTGGATTGGTCAGTTTGACCTTCAGAAATTGGATGTTTTTGAGGATTTCCAGAATTTGATGAAATTTTGAGGGATTTTCATGATATTGGTATGGATGAATGATTTCCATGTTTTGGCATTCAAATATTCAGTCACTTGCATATATGTGACTTGTAAGATTGTTTTCCTTGATTGATTGTTTGGATGAGAACTAGCAGGTCAGTTGGTTTACTTCTCAGCATATTTTTTGGTAGGATTCTATGATTCACTTATTGTTGAATCATTACATTTTTTCAATATATAGGGTTTAGAGGATACAAGATCTAAGAGGTAGGGTTTGAAATCTAAGGTGATAGCACATTAGGGCCTTAGATTTCAACCCTTAAAGAGAAGGGTTCCTAGAGTGAAAGCACTTTTGGGCTCTAGAAACCTTTTCTCCCTTCTTAAGTTCTTGAAGTAAGTTATAATCAAGATTCTAGAACCAAACTCCTAAAGTGATAGCACTTTAGGGATTTAGGAGATTAACCCTAGGTAGGATTTCCTTCCCAAATTATGGATGAAATTAACCTTGTGAGAGGAGGAAGCACTTATGCTCTTCTCTTAGGATTTTACCAAGCAAAGATCTTCAATATGAACAAGTAAAATTTACCATAAGCATTCAATAACTTGAAATGAAATTGCAGAAATTTTCTTACTTCACCAAGATATGACAAGAATAAACCCTAATTGTAGAAATTCCATCCGACGATTAACAAAATCCATCCACAAATGATCCACCAAAGGAAGTCACATGAGTGTAGAAGAGAGAGATAGCCCTATAGGGAGATAATTTCAGACTTAGTGCTCTCATAATGGAGAGGAATGTGATGATAAAATGAGTCTTAGATAGCCATATTTATATGGGTAATACTAGCCACCAAAAGACTCTAATGAAAAGTCACGTCTTTACATAAGAGGGTCAACTTCTTTAATTTTCCCTTTCAATTTACAAAAAATGAATTTTACACAAAATAAAACCCTAAAGAGGGTGATGTTATGCCCTAGTAGGGTGACGATGGTGATCTAGGTGGATATCGGTGGCCACCCACCTATTCCAACTGACTCACATACAAATTTCATCTTGGCAGTTTCAGTGTTCATCTTGGTAGATATTTTCTAGCTTTTCGGGTCCTAAACTTCTGGGGTCGTTTTGAGACCCTAAACAACATTTTTTGGGCCCGCCACAGTCACACTGTAGACGAAGTTAGAGTGTGATGGTTTAATGTGTAGTCCTCGGATAGACCTTTTTATCCCCACTTTTAAGGATAACTAAGGAGATTATGTCTCGAGGCCCACAGGTCCTAGACATGGAGTACCGAGAGCTAGATCGACTTGAGCATGGACCTAGAGGGACCATCTTTTCTTCCTTTCAACGCCTCCACTTTTTCAGCAGCAGTAGCATCCATCACCTCGGCTTGGTCATGTATCAGAAATGGTTCTTGCTCCATGAGGTAATGAGTCTGAGTATCATGGTATGTGTCACTCTGATCCTCAAAACCTTTGAATATGTGCATTTGGTTCTTTTTGTTTCTAACGGGTGCTTGGATCTTATATTTATCCACTTGACCGTGTCTGGGGGGAATGACAAGATGCCCTAGTAAGATTGTGCCCATAGGTTTTTAGTTTCCACTGGGGGGATTTATGAAAAGTCATCGTCTGCTCCCGTCATACTTACCACTTTCCATCTTGCTTCTCGCTCATCCATCAAATTACATTGGTATGGGCATTGGGTTGGCCAATCATTCAAGGGTTTCACCTTGTCTTGTGGGAAGAAGGGGATAAAGCCCCAGAAGGTAAAAGTAGCTGGAAAAAGATAAAATCCTAAAAATAAAACCTTGAGATGCTTCACCCAAGGATCCTCGAGAAAGCAGTAAAAATCTTCTCAGCAAGAAACAAGAGGGATCCATAGAAATAATAAAACAATACCTAGTCAGAGGATAGGGGTTGTCATCATGAGACAACCTATTAGGTCCATGGGAACCTAATAGTATGACACTACTGGTAGTTGGTCACCATGCCAGGGTAGTGGATCTTGGTTGCTTGGCCAAGAGAAAGGGGGTCTCATCACGAGCCAACCTTTTCATTTTCATGAAAGTGCTTGTGGGTAAAATTGCCACCATTGTTCACCACACCAGGGAAGTGTCCCCTGATTAGCTTCTTGAAAGAAAAAAACAATAAAGAATAAATAATAAAAGGCATGAATGAGCTTGGAAAAATTTTCATCTAGGACAGGTGCAACTCGCCTTCTATAAAGGCACCCACAGGTAAGCCTTGCATTTCCCTGCTATCACTGCACCCCTTGTCAGGACATCCCTTATCCACCTCACCCATTTACATGACTTGGATTTGATCTCTTCCGGAAACATCCCTTTTCCAGTGGATACTAGCCCAATAGGACACCCTGTCACTTACTCCAAACTTGTCTTGCAGATTTTTATAATGTCTTTGAGCACTTGAATGGGTAAAAGGGGTTTTATGCACATGTTTAATAAAATTTATGATTGGATGTGATTTACATTACTATGATCCCTGTGACTTATGAGCGCATGGAGGGCGTATCTTTTGATGTGCAGGATCATACCCGACGGACATGTACCATATTGGATAGGTACACATGGGGAGATGATTAGTTCAGACCTCCATGGGGATGAAGAGCCCACTAGATGGATGATGAGACCCCAGCAGGGGGTAGAGACAGGACAGAGGAGTTTGCACCAGAGAAGAGGAGGGTGTTCCACAGAGGCACCCTGGCAGAGCCTCACCTAGGGAGGTTGTGCCCTCTACACTAGAACGTTGGCCTTGGAAGGCCCATGACGTCGCCCAGGATTCCCATGACGTTAGCCGACATTGTGGAAGTTTTGGGGAGGTAGTTATGGCAATGTGGCATGTGTGGCATCTTGGAGAGGCCCAAGGAGGGATAACGTCTTGCTCCAGGAGGCAAATGTTGCCCTAAAAAGGGATAACGTCACCCTAGAAAGGGCATGAAATCTTACTTTTGCTTGATTAGGGTTTCATTATGACATTTAATGTAAAAACAATATTATTCGGTATTTTGGCCTTGTCGACCTTTTGGTGACCTAAATTTTATTAAGGTCACTTGGTATTGTATAAGTAGAGAGATAAAACTCTCATTTTGATCATCATCTTTCACTCACCACTTGGTGAGGTATGAAATTTGCGCCCTCTTCTAGTGTTTTGGCTGAAATTTTGATGCACACTTGTTGAAGGAGACTTTTCTTGGCTATTTTGGCATTTTCTTGGTGGAAGGTTTACAACTAGGGTTTGGCTATATGAATGTTTGGTGGATGTAAGGGAATTTCTGCAACACTTCTTTATTGAATGGTTATGGTATTGTTTACTTGCATTTTGTTATTATAACTTGCTGGATTAAAACCCTAGGGGACAAGAACATGTTGTTGTCCTTGTCTCATGTCCCCACTAAGTTATGCTAAGAGCCATTTTGATTTTTTGAAGTTAGATAGAGCCTTTCCATATCAACAATCTACTTCTACTCTTCTAGCCTAGCCGTTTTTATTCTTGCCATTGAGCTAAGGAAGGAAGAAAACACACTAACGCTTAGGGTTTCTACACCTTAGTGACTCGTTTTCCCCTAGGGTTTGATTGATGAATCCTTGCCTTAGCAACACTTCATCATTAAACTCTCTTGTCCTTAGCCATAGCATTTATTACTCAAGCTAGTCATCTTTATCTTGTTAATGAGCTAAATAAGGAGGAGAAAGCACTAAGGCCTAGGGTTTCTACACCTTAGTTAGCCTTTCCCCCCTAGGGTTTCATTGTTGAGGCCTTACCTTAGCAACAATTCAACATCTAACCCTCTTGTCTTTATCCCTATCACTATCATCACAACCCTTCAACATTTGCAGCTATTTTGACTCCATTTTCCCTAATAACGCACTGATCTAAGACCTCTTGTGTTGAGTACCTTGATCACACACTACTTCTAAATACTCTTGAACAATCATTAACTACTTCTAACCCTAGCTTAGACTAACATTCACTAAACCTATTGTTGTTATTATCTACTTGTGTTATACTTATACCTTACATCATTTATTTATCTTTAAAGCAATTGAATGATTGGCTAAGGTGTTGCTTCTAGTATTATTGCATTGATGATAAATTGCCATTGATAATTGTGAAGCTTCTATACCCTTTTATTGTGAAGTGAGATATTGTAATCATTGTCATTATACATCGTTGATTTTCTTCATTACTATTATTGGTCAATTGCTTCACATAACAAGTCCTTGATTATATGAAGTACTAACCAAGCAAGTGATCTTGCGTATGTATAGTTACTTTGTTGCTTTGTCTCGGGTAGGTATGATTTTTGGTTATTACTTATCTTTATTGGTTGATTAGCCAGGAATTTCTGATCGATGGTGACTTGTGAGGGGGAATATTATACTTAGCCTTTCAACCCTTAGCCTTCTCAAAACCCCAGGTCACCGGGTACGTCTCCCCTGGGCCTACCACCCTAAATAGAAAGAGTTATCCTATTGAGGTGGCAGTGGTAGGATAGTCTCATTTACGCCATTTTTCCTTTCTTTTATCCATATTTTACCTTAACTACAAACTGTGTGATAACAGACCTTTTGAATGAGCTATTGTGCACCTAAAACAAAGATTGTATGCAAAAAGTTACAACCACAGGAAGTTTATGTAACAACTTACCCCAATAGGGCCCACATGACTTTTGGCGCTTCATCTCCTAGGGTTAGGTTTTTGGATGTCTAGGGTTTTGGAATTCATGTTTGATGTAAAAAGGCATTTGGAGCCTCATAGTACTCATCTTCTTGCGAACGAGCGTAGTTGTCACATATCTTCTTAGAGATAAGCTGCCACCATTCTAGCAAGCTTGTTTCAATCTGCATTTTACAGTTTCAGCATATTTCTTATTTAATAGAAGTCAATTTTTACTATATCTCTATTATTATTCATTGTGTCTCTGTGTTAATATTATAGATCTGTGTTTTCATTTCAATCCTCTCATAAATATGGATCAGTGGTATCATAGCGGTCTCCTCCTTATTGTTTTTAGTGCATGTCCCCGATGAGGTCAAGGTATAGAGAAGTTGGGTTTCAATCTTGTTTCTCTTTAGGACAACTACTCTCGCACGCCCAAGAAACCTTCCATGGTGGGAGAAAAGAAAGATGACAGGATAGGAGATCCTTTCAAAATGTTTCTCGAGGAATCCCTCAGGCAATAGAGGAACAAGATGATGGACAACTTTGCACAAATACTTCAATGGTTGTCGACAAACGGAGAATCTACCTCAAGAGGAGGTGTCGCCCCTTCAAGTTACAGATCAATTTTGATATTCCTATATTTGAAGGGCAAATAGATGCAGATGTTGTAGATAAATGGTTAAACCTTTTAGAAGGGTTTTTTGTCCACAAATTTTTTGATAGAGAAAATATTACAATTGTTCTCCTTAAGGTCGTCCCCCATGTCAAGTATTGGTGGGATACTTTATGTGAGCAAAAGGAAACAGAGGGATCTACATTAGTTTTAGTTGCACCCACTTGGAGTTTCTTCAGGGATTTTATTAAGGAACAATACTACCCTGTTGGAAGTTATGACGACTTATATATAATATGGACCACACTATGGAAGGAAAGGGACCAAACAGTGCCATATTTCACCAATGTCTTCCATACCTTGCGCACCAAGTTGCGTATCAAAGACTCTGAGCGACATATGGTGCTCAAGTACCATGGCGGTCTACATAGATACATCCAGAAAGAAATGGATTTTCTGGACATTTCATCCTTGGGCGCGACCTACCAATATGTTGTCAAAATCAAGTAGAATCTTAAACAGAAGACACAACAGTTTGGCTCTGCAAACCCCTCACAACAGAAGTAGGGAAAAGGCGACCCCAAATCGCAGAACAAAAGGAAGAGCAAGGATCGACAGCCTCAGGACAACCAGTCCAAACCGCAAACAAAGAAGGACAATGGGAAGACAAAGAAAGACACTAGGAAATGGTTCAAGTTCCATAAGAGCCCCTAGCACAACACCGTTGAATACCGCTCAAAGAAGTCATTGGTGGCCCAGGTGAAAGCCTTTGAATTAGATGCAAGCTCTGACTTGGATTCAAAACCAGAAAAAGGGAGACAGATCATTGATGAAGAACCCAGTGCCACTATTTCTACCACCACCAAGGTTCAGCCCGACGAACCTGATGAACCAAAGGAAGGTGAGTGCCTCTTTCATTCATAGATGTGGGTCAAGAGTACTATGTTCCACTTCATCATTGATAGCAATAGCTAGAAGAATCTCATCTTAGTAGAGGTCATCAAGCGGTTGGCTCTGCCGACATCACCACACCCGCAGTTGTACACCATCGGATGGCTTCGCCAAGGGAGAAATCTCCACGTCATCCAATAGTGTCGCCTAGCCTATGACATCAATCCCTTCATATATGAGGTATTGTGTGATGTCGCCCCCCTTGAAGTTTGTGATGTTCTTTTGGGCCAACCTTATTTATGGAAACTTCATGTTGTATATGAGTCTAGGTGATCTGGATTTTATGAGTAGAACAAAATGAATACATATTATTATCAAAATATGATTAACACAAAATTACATATATATAGTAAAACGAGTTTCTATTCAATAAGGAAATAAGTTGAAACTGTAAAATGCAGCGGAAAACAAGCTTTCTAGAATGGTGGTGACTTATCTCTGAGAAGAAATGTGACGGTTGTGCTCATTCACCAGCATATGATTAAAATGAGGCTCTGAAGGCATTTTTACAATAAACAGGAATGAAAAAAAACCTTAGACATCCGAAAACCTAACCCTAGGAGATGAAGCGCCAAAAGTCATGTGGGCCCCGTTTGGGTAAGTTAGTACATCAAATTCTCAGGGTCGTAACTTTTGCATACAATCTTCGTTTTAGGCGCACGATAGCCCATTGGAAAGGTCTATATGAGGACTACACATGTTGTCTGTGGCGATCCCTACACATTTTGACTGTGGCAAGCCCTAAAAATGTTGTTTAGGGCATCAAAATGGCCTCGGAAATCAAGGACTCAAAAACTAGGAAAAACTGTCAAACTGGAAAACTACCAAAATGAGCCAATTGGAATAGGTGGGAGGCCACCGACATCCATCTATATCAATACTCCCCTCTTAGGAATAAATTTTCTCCATCGCGTTGAGTGCCACCATTAGATGAGAAAATTTCTGTTGAATTTGGCTCTGGGTGAGCCACTTGCCTTGGTGCAGGAGTTGCCCTGCTTTGACAACTAGATAAAGTTGGATCCTTTGTTGGCGAGTTCCCTTGATCTGTTTGTCCACAATATGACCATTGGATGCATGTTGCATGTAGTCGAGATTGAGCTATGTTGGTGTCATTTGTTTTTCTATCTCTGAGGTGTCCAATAATGGTGGGAAATAAGGTCAAAGGAGATCCACGTTGAACATTGGGTGCAGGCCAAGGAAAGGAGGAACGTTGAGCTCAAAAGAATTATCACCCACAGCCTTGGTGATGGTGTACGACCCATAACAAAGTGGGAAAAGATTTTTATGGGGTCCGGTAAGGCGTTCTTTCTGCAAATTCAACTAGACTTTGTCGACCACCTGAAACTTATGTGGGACTCGGTGTTGATCATGGTGTTGCTTGTACTTGTCAATGGACTTTTGTATGACATCCTGAACCTGTTGGCGGATGTGTTGGATCCGCTCAATGAACCGGGTGACTTTGTCAGCTTCAGTTGGATCAGGAGATGAGTTGTTTGAGGTGACCACAAGGGGTAGTGCAACATCTATGGGACCCAATGGTTGGAATCTAAATCCCACCTGAAAGGGGTTGTGGCCAGTTGAGCTATGTAGAGCTCAGTTGTAGCTATGTTGGACATAGGGAATACTCTCATCCCATGTGAAAGAATGCTTGGAATTATACACGTGCAATATATGCACGATCATTCGATTTACGACCTCGGTTTGGCCATCTGAATAGGGGTGGAAGGTTATGGATTTGTTGAGCTTGGTGTACAACATTGACCATGGGATCGACCAGAATGTGTTAAGAAATTGACTGCCCCGATCTGAGACAATGGTTTGTGGGATTCCAAAATGTACCCAGACTCGTTCAAAAAAGAGCTTGGTAGTGGCCTCTACTGTGATGCTCTTCTTACAAGAGGCTAGAATATCCATCTTATAAAAGTGATTAACAACCAAAAAAACACAGTTATTTCCCCGCTTGGTGGACGGGAGGCCCGATATGTAGTCCATGGAGATGGATTCCCATGGACTATCACGAGTAGGCAGAGGGGTGTACAAGCCTTGTTTCTTAGTGGTCGGTTTGGAAATAGCGCAGGTAGTGCAGGACCTGATATACTTGTTGACCTCCTGTCGAAGTTTCAACTAGTATAAATGTTCCTACAACATTGTCATTGTTGTTTTGATGTTGAAGTTTCCTGCCACCCAACTGTAGTGGGCTTCCCAGATCAGCTTCGCTTGATTTCTTGATGGAACACATATATGTCCTAAACAGCACAATAGCCCATCCTAAATATGGAAATTAGACACAATTGCGTTTGAGCCCAACATTTGGTAGGTGGTGGTGAATTCTGGGTCTGTCTCATAGAGTTGGGGCCATCTGGAGGTCTGATGGTTGCAAGAGTCTAGCACCGTGGTGAGTGTCGCGACTGGCGGTCTACTGAGGCAATCAACGATGCAGTTGGTGCTTCATGTTTTATACTTGATGTTGAGGTGGAATTGTTGCAAGTATGTGGACCATTTTTTATGGTGGTCATTCTGCAATTTGCCTTATGTCTGCATGAACTGCAATGGCTTATGATTAGTGTGGATGATTGTCTCCTTCTCAAGAATGTAATGTATCCATTAGTGGCAAGCTTGTACAATGGATTAAATTTATTTGTTGTAAGTAGGGTACTTACGGAAAACATCTAATAGTGTCTCACTATGATAGGCCACGGGGTGGCCGTGTTGAGTGAGAATGGTGCCCACAACATAGTCTGAAGCATCTGTCTCGATCTCAAAAGGATTATGTAGGTTCGGTAGTGAAAGTATTTGGGTTGAGCACAAGAAATACTTCAAATCATCGAACGCTTTTTGTTGGGACCGATCCCACACAAATTTCTCCTTACCACCACCCCTGGTTACTTGGCTGAGGGACCATGCAATATGGGAGAATCCCAACACGAACCTGCGGTAGAAATTGGAAAGGCCCAAGAATCTCTGAAGCTCAGTGAGTGTGGTTGGGGTTGGCCAGTCATGGATGACTTGGATTTTGGTTGGATTCACATGTACACCATATTGATCAATGATGTAGCCCAGGTAATGGACCTTGTCCATGCTGAAGGAGCATTTTCCCAAGTTGGCGTATAGTTTGTGTTGTTGCAGGGTGTGCAGAACCTGTTGAATATGCCGCAAGTGTTTTTCCCAAGTCTTGTTGTAAATGAGAATTTCATCCAGATAAACCACTACAAAAGTATTGTTGAATGGTCACAGGATATCGTTCATCATCCTCATGAAAGTGGTTGGAGCATTTGTCAAGCCAAAGGGCATGACCAACCATTCGAAAAGACCTTCCTTTGACTTGAAGGCAGTCTTCCATACATATTTCTATTCTATCGAGACCTGGTGGTAGCTAGACTTCAGATCAATCTTAATGAAGTATTTTCCCCCCTTGCACTGATCAAGGAGGTCGTCAATTTGGGGAATCAGGTATCGGTTTTTTACTGTGATTTTATTTAGGGCTCGGTAATCAATGCAGATTCATCAGGTTCCATCTTTTTTTGTACCAACACGAATGGGCTCCCGCAAGGTGATGATTTGGGACGAATGTGCCCCTTGTGGAGTATTTCTTGGATTTGTCGCTTGATCTCCTCATTCTCTAACAAAGAGAGGCAGTAAATTGGCCCATTGGATAGGGGTGCATCGGGGGTCATATCGATGGGGTGCTTGACCTGACAGTGCAGAGGTACCTCAGTAGTTGAGGAGAAGATATCTGAGTATGCTTCCACGACCTTATCCACTTGCTTTTGTTGTGTGGAGAGGTCGGTCGCGGAGACTCTAGATGTGGTTGCGATCTTTCACTCATTCTAAGAGTGAATCACAAAGATAATCCAGATTTTATGGGAAGAACAAAATGAACATATATTATTAACAGGTTATTAACACAAAATAACAGAGATACAGTAAAATTGGTTTTCTATTCAATAATAAAATAAGATGAAACTGTAAAATGCAGTGGAAACAAACTTGCTGGAATGGTGGCGGCTTATCTCTAAGAAGAGATGTGACGGCTGCGATCATTCGCAAGAAGATTATTACAATGAGGCTCTAAAAGAATTTTTACAATAAACAGGAATGCCAAAAAACCTATACATCCAAAAACCTAACCCTAGGAGATGAAGCGCCAAAATTCATGCGGGCCCCGTTTGGGTAACTTAGTACATCAACTTCCTGGGGTCGTAACTTTTGCATACGATCTCCGTTTTAGGCGTATGATAGCTCGTTGGAAAGGTATCATCGAGGAGATTAATTTTGGGGGAAATATGGAAGAAAATTCCATATTGATCCCATTTTTACAAAAAAAAAAACATCGTTTAGGGCCTCAAAACGACTCTAGAAGTGAAAAACTGCTAAAAATAGTAAATTACCAAAATTGCCAGAAAACTATTTTGAGCCAGTTGGAAAAGGTGAGTGGCCATAAATATCCACCTAGATCAATCCTCCCTCCTTAGGAAGCAATGGTCTCCATACGTTGAGTTCCCCCATCGGATGAGGAAATTTCTATTGAATTTGGCCCCAGGTGAGCCACTTGCCTTGGTGCAGGAGTTGCCCTACTTTGATGACTCGATAAAGTTGGATCCTTTGTTGTTGAGTTCCCTTGATCTGTGTGTCCACAATCTGATCATTGGATGCCTGTTGTATGCATTCAGGTTTGAGCTCTGTTTGTGTCAATTTTTTTGCTACTTATGAGATGTCCAATAATGGTGGGAAATAAGGGCGAAGGAGATCCACGTTGAACACTAGGTTAAGGCCAAGGAAAGGAGGAATGTTGAGCTCAAAATAATTATCCCCCAAAGCCTTGGTGATGGTGTATGGCCCACAACAGATTGGGTGAAGCTTTCGATGGGGTCCTGTAAGGCGTTCTTTCTGCAAGTGCAACCAAACTTTGTCGCCCACCTGAAACTTATGTGGCACCTGATGTTGATCATGGCGCTTCTTCTACTTGTCATTAGACTTTTGTAGGATATCTTGAACATATTTGCGGATGTGTTGGATCCACTCAATGAACCGGGTGGCTTTGTCAGCTTTAGTTGGAGCAGGAGATGAGTCGGTCGAGGTGA
>JASDQU010321353.1:915-13095 GCA_032191745.1 Picea mariana | reverse complement strand
TTGGATGGTTGTGTGCAGCTTTCGCCAGGTTCTCTGAGTCTATACCCTTGCTTGAGATTCTACAAAGTATTTCAGTCATCAGTTTGCATCTTCTAACTTCATACTTTGGGGGGCATTCTGTTACACGTCAAAATTGCTCAGCTGGATAAGTGTCGCATTGTCCCTCTCAAGTGTTGTAAGTGTCGCATCTTCCCCACAAATTTTGCAAGTGTCGCAAGTTGGTCACTAGTGTCGCAAAGGATGTTCAAACATACTTCCATGTCAACGACACTAAAGGGGCACTTATAACATCTCACATGACTGATTTGAAGGAGAAGAACTGATCTACTGAAGTCAAACAACCTTTTTCCATCTGAAAGCACCCAAAAAATTGAGTTTTGGAGAGGAGCACTCCCCCTTACACTATCTCAGAGCGCTAGCGCTCCCCCATACACTGTCAAGGAGCGTTATAATGCTCCCCTGGCCCTTTTGAGGGAGCGTTATAGATTTTGAGGGTGCTGGCACCCCCTAAAGCTTACCAGGGAGCGCTACAACGCTCTGATGGCCCTTTTGAAGGAGCGCTACCTTTTCTGGGCGGTTGTTAAACTGTTGAGATGAATGGGGGAAGCTTCTTTTCATTCTTGGAAGGTAGTTGGATTCGAATCCCTAGTCCAGCCATGATCCTAGGGCAGATCCTCAACTGAAGGAGGAAAATCCTCACCTTCCCCAAGGATATCTCAAGATTGTTGAGCCTCTCCAAGGCTATATAAACAAGCTTTCTAATGGTGAAAAAAGGCTACAAAATAGAGGATGTCAAACTTATGATATCATAAGTAAGACATGAGAGAAAGAGATAATCATACCAAACTTATGATCTCATGAGTGGTATGAGGAAGAACTAAGCATATGGAACTTATGATCTCGGAGGAAATTTGAAGTCAACCAAAGGAGAACAATCATTGAAGCTGCTGTCATCCAGGTCTTGGATATTTTAGGCAAGGGTTAGACGAAGAGGACTTGACGAAGCTGTCGCATTTGCATCTACGATTGTAAGTACTGTTGTCGTCACTCTCATTAATATTACATGCTTGGCCTGTTTCTTTCTAGTTTGTGTCTAATGTTACATGAACTTATCATTTAATGATAGATCTATTTTCAAGCTAATGTCAGTAGAGTAGGAAGTGGTCGTACCTTGTTTTGTCCATGGACCTCAGTGAGGAGCAAAGGATTGGAGCGCGAATCGGAGCGTGCAGGGACAAACGTCGGTTAAAAGGTACTTCTAACATCCTTCATTCTCATGCGTTAGTCTTAGATAGATTTGAGAGAAATTCAGTGTCCACGTTAAGCACTTTTTTGTCTAGGTTTAAGGTCAAGCCCTAGAGGTCGATCTACTTGTCCGCAGGCAGATTTTCCTACAACACCAACCGCCAACAGAACCATTTGTTTGATGTATGGGCTGACCTAAGTTCCACCTTAGTTCTCCAACATGACCTTTTTCACCCTATACCGCACACATAGTGTGAAACATAGTCTCACCCGAAATGGTTTATGGGTAATTGCATGAACCAAGTGTCTACAATCATGGAAGGGATTGGGGATGTTCCTTTTACTTCTAATTTAACATGCATTATACTTCATTATACCATTCATCTAAGTCTATCAGTTAGTTCATTCTGCATTATCAATATTGTGTGCCACAAGATACTATTATAACCATTCATCATTCATTTGTTGATTAAGGTTGGTTGTCATTGATTTCAACCCTTGAAGAAATCCTGATAGCACAAAGGATGAACTCCAAAGTGTTCCCTTTATGGTGAAAGCCCTCATGGGAAGATGCTTTGTGGATTGAGTTATCGTAGAAGTATGGTTAAATAAACCATTATTATTTGTGGAATAATGAGATGACGGTCAGCAAATTTGTCAGTGAAACTATCCTAGATGGATAGTTGTTGGCACAGGGGAAGACCCAGGGTTCAATGCTACAAGAGAGCACCAACAAAACCCTAACCACCGGCCCTTTTGGCAACACCTGAGAAGTAGATGAAGTCTCACCCGAGGTAGAGGCAGGGGTGGTTGTAGGAATTAAGTGTCTGGAACCTTAGCTGGGACACAGATATGTGATTAAATAGCTTACAGAGTACTTAGCATTGATCATTCATCAATATTCAACCCTTATTATACTTTGCAGAAAGCACAGAGCATCATAGTATTCCCTTATATCTAAGGTATTTTAGCACTTAGCAATAGTAAAATAGATCAAATCTAGTATATCAGCACTGAGCATCCTCATACACATCAAATCTATTATTCATACACATAAAATAAGCACAAAGCATAAGTAAATATATCTAAACATGTCATAACACTTAGCAAGAGAGGGATAACACGTGTAAGAAACAGCACAAAGCATGACACAAATATTTATGTGGTTCACCCCCACCCTGGGGCTACATCCACCAACTCTTCTTCTTTATTATCTCGGTCAAGAAGTTACAACATTGAGCCTCAAAAATCCTTGCTCCACACAGGACAGAATATCTGCGCAACTCGCTAGATCCTTCTTCTTTGCGCTTTAGAACAAAGCCTTTCCCAACCTCCTACAACAACTTGCACTTATCACTGCAAGCCTCTTACAATCATGCACAGATATTTTACAATCCACATCCAATCACATAGATATAATTACTAGCACTAAGTCATCCCCCCTTACATTGTCTTAGTATCTATTTATAGATTACAAAAGTGGGCCTAAGCGTGGGTAAACCCACGGGCTGACATCCCTTTCCCATTACATTAACCCAAAACCCTAAAAGAGGCCCAAAGTGGGCTGAGATCCCGTGATCTCTGCTTCTCTTGGCACTCCATCTTTGATAGGCTGTCGAACTCCCAAAAATGATCAAATATGACCAAGTGTTCCTCAAAACTTGGTCAAGGGCCAACAAACCACAAAAACTCACCTATGACTCGTCTAGAGTCACTCAGGTCTGTTCAATTCTGCTTTTAATTCCTCAAGCTTGGCTCGAGCTGCTTTGACCTACTATATTGCTATTGCCTCTTTCTCGGCGAACTCCTGGATGAGTGCCTCATTCACCGACCCTTCTAGGCACTGTTTTGTTGTACGCACAACCTGTTCAAGTTCTACTCCTTGGTTTTCAACTTCAGTGAACACCTGGCATGCCTTTTCTTGCACTGGTTGAAGTCGTTGAGAGAATTCCATCACTTTGTTCTGCATGGTGTGGATCTGTTGTTGGGCTATGCACTACTCTGGAAACCTCTTCATTCTTTCAACTGGTGTTAAGGTCTTCAGCTGTGCTTGTAACATATCTGCATGTTTCTTTGCTTCTTGGAGGTGTGACTCCAATGCCTACAACTCTGGGTTCTCCGTGAGGGTCTCATATGTCTGAGTGCTCCTAGCAGTCAACTACTTGCATTCCAATTCAAGGGATCTCAATCTTCCAACTGCACTACGGGTAGTTGCCTCTCTTAGGTCTCTTATATCTTGAGGGGTCTCGGGAACAGTACAAAGTTCCACATCTGCGATGCGCTGCTAAAGTTACTGGATCACTCCTTCTAGTTGTGCCACTTGCTGTGGAACCCATTCTTCTATCTGGACTTCGATGACTATCACAGAGCGAAGTGGTCTATCGACTAGTTCCTTTATATTGAGTTGCTATGTGAGCAACTTCTCTTTACTCTACTGTAGCTCTACTTTCTGCTCCTCTCACTTTGTTTGAAGAGCTAGTTTTTCTTGTTTTGCATTACTGCACTGTTCTAGTATGTCATTTTGTTCCTGCACCAAAGCCTGGGTGGATTGCGCTATCTCTTCCTGAGCCCGTCGAAGGCGAGCTTCAAATTTATCGGTGATCTGGTGTAATTGGGATAGCTCATCTTCTGGTTCTTCTGTTCCAATTGTCAAGGGTGCAGTAGAAACTACATGGCTAGACTATAGTGCCTACTGCACTTCTTGAAGTTCACCCTTGATTCAGCTGAATACCTCCTCCTACTTTGCTTCTTGATTTTCTATGATCTCCAGTGAAGCGTCATTCAGTGCAGCGACTAAGAAGTCAAAGTCATCTATGGTGAGGGTATTCTTAAGCATAGTCTTGGTGGCTTTATCTTTCTTCCAGGATGAAGGCTTTGGTGGGGTAACCTTCCTTTTCTTGGATGGATACTCCTCTTGTCTAGGCAGAGTAACTTTGCCATTGTTTTGCTCGAATTTTGTGCCACCTCTCTCTCCACCATCGTTGCCTTGCTCAGGTGAGATTAAAGCGGTCTTCATAGAAGTACTATTGACATCTTGAACTTCTTCATCTTTCTTGGCCTTGCTTGGTCCAGGTGTGTCCGCCATAGTTTTAGGGCTATCCACATCGAACATCTCTGCGGGCTCCACTGCAACAAGGAGGTCCGCCGACCATTCCTTGGTAATCTCGTCCAAGTCATCTTCTGTCAACTTGTAATATGACTGGAGTTGTTGTTTATGCTCATCAGCATGCACTGTAATGTATATGAAGTGGCAGTCTGCGCTAAATTTCATCAATGGTCTAAACTTGTGAAGTGTGTTCGGGGTGATGCACTGTGTAGACTAGATTGCGATCTTCAACTGGTTGTAATAGGCATGGAAGATAGCATTGGACTTCCACTTCTTATTCATGTCGATGGAGTACCATAGCAGACAGAATTTTGCGGCCAGTGGTTCAAATGGTGCGGTGTCTGGGAAAGTTGCACCTTCTAGTAGCTCTCATGCGATGAATGCGATCAGTATGAGAAGCCAGCTGAAGTGGAACTCATACCCTTGGTCTTGTGATTCTTTGCAATCAATATCTAGTTGGTTTACAAGGTACTGCACCCGGTTCATCTGTAGTCCCTCCGCACACTTTCCTGTGAGGTCAACTACGAATCTAGTCACTTGGGTCAGTCTGTTTTTTTGAACTAGTTTGCCTACAATCATCTGACAACCAAGGTGCACTATGGAATTCTCGATGGAAACCACCTTGTAGCCTTGCATTCCTTTCTCTACATCACCATAAGTTTCCTTTATTCTTTGGGTGAGAGTGCGCTCCGCGGTCTTTCCGGGGTAAAAATCCTGCGAGTCGGGGCCCTGCATACTTAGCCCTGTGATCTGATTGATCAGATTCGGATCCACTATGATGAATTGGTTCAACCATAGGTATCCTCCATGATAGCAGGACAACAGTAACTTGACGCACACGTTTACTTATTGATGCCTCTCGAAATGAGGAATCTTCATTACATTGAGGAGGGTTGACTGCACAATGTTATGGGTCCATTGCTGGGGAACAATCTTTGGGTTCTTCCCTTTGGTCACAGTCAAATACTTATGCAGGGATATCATACTATATGCCTTCCTGTCGTCGAGGTTGAAGTCACTAAACTTCAAGGTGGAAATCTTCTCTTGGTCAACGTGCACTGCGTGTATCCCCTTCGGGAGGTACGCAGTGACCAACTCATATTCAAAGTCCCTGGTCACACTATCTCAGTTCACTGTGTCGCTTAAAGGTGTGATGTAAGTAGGTAAGATGCTTGGGATCATCTTCATAGTTGCAAAATCATTTCCGAGCTTCGATCTTGTTTTCGAGGGTAGTCGGGATGGTCCTGCTCGAGCAGGGAGGGGGAAGTTGGTAGTGCTCTCGAGGAAGATGCTTGTACACCTATAGACAATCCTTGTTTTGACATGACTCTCTCGGCTCTGAGGCTAGTAAGTACCTTTGTTACAGATTCTTCAGTTACACTAAATTCATCGGAAATATAGGCTCAGGACAAATAGCTCGGGTTCTCACAGTAACGTAGGTAAAGAGCAAGGGAAGAGTAATCACTATTCACAATTATAGGCTCAAATTCACGATTTAGCAAAAGTGTCTTCTATGCATGGCGCAACGAACTAAATAGGAAATTCATCAATGGTTTGCTTGTAATGGTTATGAGGCTTCCATTATCGTAGATCTGTCTGTTATGGCGAGGTCCAATGGTCTGGCGGTGATCCTTTAATTCTTTTTGATCCATTCAGAGTGGCAATCAAATGGATATATCGGCCTCCAACGACTATATTTCTTTGCCACAAAGAAGTTCCATATGTCATTCTTATGATATCCCGATGAAGCTCAATTCCTGTGATTTTTCCTTCTACGAAGTTTTCTCTGGAATATTCTGTAACTTTTCAATCTTGGCTCTCTTCTTACTTATCTTCCTAGCCTTCTTCCCAGTGAGCTTCGTCTCGGTCATCTTTTTTCCATTCTGATTCTTATCTTCTCTCGACATGGTCACTTCACGATGTTGAGATTCTTTCTTCAGATCCAAGGGTAGTACTTCTTCATCATATGGATTAGGTATTTCAGACTTCTTTGGTTCCTTTAATTATCTTATAGCTTTCACATCCAAGTTCCTAGTGTCTAATAGCTTAGATATGTTCTCTTGTTCTTCCATCAAGTAGGCGATACTTCTAGTCATAATTTCCATGAGTTCTTGCTTCTTCTATTCTAGGGCTTCCTTTTTTTCTTTTCTCTGGATCTGGTCTTTTTCAATCAAGATCATGCCTAACAAAGCTGGAAATGGGGCACGGTTCTCAATAAATTTAATAGCTTTGAATTCTTCCTCTGTCGAAGCTCCATGGGTACTCATAGATATCTGGGTAATTCTTCCACATAGGGTTACCATTTTTCCTTTAAACAACCCTATTTTTCCTAATGAAGGAACCATAGCAGGCCTCCCTAGGGTTTCCCAAGTAATTTATGTCATAATGTTCATCTATGTTCCCTCATCCAGAGCACAGTCAATGTTGAAGTCTCCTATTCTTACTTCGATTTTCTCTTTTTCTTTGAAGCTCTCTGACAAACTGACATATTTATGTTCATCCAGGGTTTCTTTCATTTTCAGTAATATAATCTTTGATTCTTTCTGGGGTTCTTCTATAATCTTAGTCTCTTGATCTCCTTCAGACTTTGCTTGCTCCACATTCATCTTTTCAAGTCTAGCAATCATTCTAGAGAAATCTAGTACTTCATGGTCCATAGCCTTACAACAGAGGCAACTAGGGTTTCTCCCAGGGCATCCCTTGGCAAGATGTCCTGGTCTTTTGCAACTGTAAAAAAGAGTTAATCCTCTCTTTCTCTTCAGTGATCCCCAACTTTTCTTGTACTGCGTGTTAGGGTCATAATGGCTAGCCTGCAAAAATTTCTTTCTAGGATCCTGCATCCATTGGTTAGTCCAAAAATTCATTCTATGCATAGGTATAACATATCTTTCATTATTATTATCAGATCTATTCATATCAAACGTTCTTTCATCTAACAATGCCCTAGTTTTCATGCTAGGACAAAATCTATCAAGCATACCTAAATCCATACTTTAGAAACAAAAAATTTCACTTCTTTTACTTCTATAGGGCACAAAGCTTCCAGATCTAAGAATTTTTAACTATTCTTACCTTTATCAGAGCATAGAGCTTACAGATATTACCTCTTTTCTTCATATCTGACCTCTTTCTTTCAGACATTTCCACTTTTTACTTTTCTCAGAGCACACATCATTCAGATCTTACTTCTTTTCTTCAGATATGATCTTCCTTTCTTTAGATCTAACCTTATTCCTGGCACAAAGATTCACAGACCGAGTAAAAATATGCGCAATAGGGCCACAAATCTATGCACAAAGATTTATTTTGCACAAAGTTTCTTATTCCTCAGTTCCCAGCAATCACAGTTTCAGGTCTCGGCAACGGAACCATTTGTTGGCACAAGGGCAGACTCAGAGTTCAACGCTATAAGAGCGCACCAACAAAAACCTAGCTACCAGCCCTTTCGGCAACACCTGCAAAGCAGATGAAGTCTCACCCGAGGTAGAGGCAAGGGTGGTTGCAGGACTCAAGTGTCTGCAACCTTAGCTGGGACACAGATATGTGATTAAATATCTTATAGAGTACTTAGCATCGATCATTCATCAATATTCAACCCTTATTATACTTTAGAGAAAGCACATAGCATCGCAGTATTCACTTAGATGTAAGGTATTTCAACACTTAGCAACAGTAAAACAGATCAAATCTAATATCTCAACACTAAGCATCCTCATACACATCAGATCTACTATTCATACACATCAAATAAGCACAAAGCATAAGTAAATTTATCTAAACATGTCATAGAACTTATCAAGAGAGGGACAACACATGTAAGCAACAACACAAATCATGACACACAGATTTATGTGGTTCACCCCCACCCTGGGGCTATGTCCACCAAGTCTTCTTATTTATTATCTCGGTCAAGTAGTTACAACATTGAGCCTCAACAATCCTTACTCCACACATGACAAAAGATCTGTGCAACTCGCTAGATCCTTGTTCCTTGCGCTTTAGCACAAAGCCTTTCCCAACCTCCTACAACAACTTGCACTTAGCCCTGCAAGCCTCTTACAATCATGCACAAAGCTTTTACAATCCACATCCAATCACATAGATATAATTACTAGCACTAAGCCATCCCCCCTTACATTGTCTGGGCCTAAGCATGGGTAAACCCATGGGCCAACATCCCTTTCCCATTACATTAACCCAAAATCCTAAAAGAGGCCCAAAGTGGGTCGAGATCCCGTGATCTCTGCTTTGCCTGGTGCTCCATCTTTGACAGGTTCTTGAAGTCCTAGAAGTAGTCAAATATGACCAAGTGTTCCTCAAAACTTGGTCAAGGGCCAACAATAGTGCTTTTCATGCCATTTCTGGTGGTATGTGGAACGTCAAATAACTCTTCTTGGTTAGAGAGTTATGGACATAAGAAGTTGGAGAACCCACGTTTGGTTAATGGACCCAAGTTTGTTTGATGGATAATGGTATGTGTTTTAATATAATTTAAGGTAATACTATTCTATATGTATGTTATATGTCATTCCATTTCTGGTGGTATGTGGAACATCACATAACTCCTCACGGTTTGAGAGTTATGGCCTTACAAAGTTGGAGGACCCTCATATGTCATCTAGAAGCCCCAAAAGGTCAAAGTAGTCAAAGTGGTTTAAGAAATTTTAGAAGGTAAATAATAAAGTGAAGTGATGAGTGTACTATAATTCAAAGTGAATACAAAATAAATTATTTAAACAATAAATTTAATGGAAAAATTAGAAGTGGGTTAACCCTAAAATAAGGAAAGTGGGAAAGTGACCTAGAAGATGTTTTTAAGGAAGCTACTTTGAGAGTATAAATAAGAGGCAAGGCTCTCTCATTTAAGATTACACTTGAGCATATTGAATATCTATAGGTTTATGATGTAACCAAAGAATATATAAGCTTAATTTAAGAGGGAAGGTGAAGAAAAGAAGGCACTAGCTTTAGAGTTGAGGCACTAGCCTGCTCAACTCAGAGAGAGCTCTCTCATGTCACTTGATATTTCTTTAGAAATTGGTGGCTAGACTAGGTTTGTTTTGGGGTTTTTTTATAAAATAACTGAAGAAATGAAGATAACATTTGGGCTATGGATTCTGGAATGAACAATGCATTGTCAAAACATGAAAACTATCAAGAGGAAAAGGTTAAATGAGGCGATGAGTCTGAGTTTATATCTAAAATTTGCATGGCATCAAAGGAAAAAGAAACATATAACTGCATCAGAGCATATTAAAATGAATTATAAATTGGCTAAGAAGAAATAAACATAATCTAAATTGCTAAGTCGAGAGCATCACAATGATGAATTCTGGGTTTTGGTTTCTCCAATTTAGACAGATGAAAGTGTAAATGAAATATAATATTATAGGAATCACATACTATGAAAGAAAACAAGATTTGTATCACTGTCAGTTAGAATCTTTTCATAAATAGTCCAAAATCCGCTTATGCATTTATATATTCATTCTGGCCCCAAAGTTTACAAAGGTCTTCCTACTCAGAGGACAGGCTCCTCTTTTCTCCATCCTTTATATATCCTTGCGACAACATATATATAGAGGAATTAATTGAGGAATTCAAAACGTTTAAACTTCCCCATAATTTTAAAAATAGAAATCAGTTACAGAAACGAATAATTTATAAAGACAGTTATCATTTTTTAAAGGTATCGTTAAAAACAAGTCTGACATATCTGGGGCCTTTTTCTTCAACCGAAGTCTATCAAAAATTTGTTGGAACCTACTCAATCCTACCTGAGAATTTATTCTAGCTTGGCGATTTCCTACTTTAGAGTGCTCAACCAGGCTAGTTGATTTTCCCTGACACTCTCCATTGTCTCAGTTCTGATTTTCATTTTCTATCATTTACTCCACTTCTTCTTCACTATCAGATTATGGATTTCGTCCACGTGTCTATTGTTTATTAGGTCCCTCGTAAAAGGATTTAATCTGACCCCTGATTCTGGTTCAGTCGTAGGTTTAGTATGAAATTTAATTGCTGATGTCTGTGTAACCAACCTTTCTCTCTTACTCATTGATAAGATTGACATGTTGGTTGAAAAACCTATTGCACTGGATACTTTTCAATTGGCGTTGTCCATGTCTTCCAGCCTCGTAGAGACCACGATTTTGTCTCCCTTAATTTTACAGAACTCAGGAAATCAATCAAGCTCTAGATTACTTCACTTATGCATGAGACGATGTTTTCCTGGAAAAGAATAAGGCCACCCATATCTGAAGACCAATAATCCTTGAATCCTAATCATGAATTATTGACAGGGTACATTGATTTTCCATGCTTCACCAATATACTTCGATTGATGAGATTTTGAGTTAGTTATACGACGTCATTCACTTGACATGTCGGACGGGAAGTACTCGAACCACCGATGTGAGGTGATTTGACTAGCCATCACCTCCCCCCATGAGTTGTTGATTTGAAACATTAGACCATGTGACAATGGGGCTGCTTGGAAAATGGTTTCAGGAAAACTTCTTTTCAGCCCGATGTACTTCTAAGGGTGCCACGCATCCACTACCAAAACCACAATGGTTTTCCCTGGTCCACCCTCGATTAATTAAATTTCGTGCTATTTTTCTGCCCGATATGGGTCTCAACCGTTGATCTGGGCCACTTCAAGATCAACGGTCTGTAGGATTCCATTCTTCATGCTCCCGCTATATTTTTCCACATTACTGCCACATATGACCTGAGTTTCCAAATGATGCCATGTCTCTACACTGCTTTGGTCACCTGCCAAATTTAAACTCGGATTTCAAGAATAATCATTATGGTGAAAAAAGGTTGATTACAGGTTGTTTGGTATAGGTTGGTGCATGGTTGATGCACTTGTTTATGGTATAGGTTGATTACAGGTTGAGGTATAAGTTGATGCATGATTGATGTATGGTTCAGGTTTATTGGTACATGTTTACAGTGGTATATCTCATAGTGATAGTGTGATAGTGGTTCCATCATTCTACTTCTAATTCAAGGTGGTTGGACGGGGCAAGGACAGGTGGTTGTAGCCACCTTCTGGTTGTAGCCGGAGAACATAGGGGTTTGTAGCCTCCTTCTGGTTGTAGCCAGAGAATTGGGGAGTTGGAGCTTCCCTCAGGTTATAGCCTGAGAAACTAGGAGGTTGGAGCCTCCTTTCAGTTGCAACCAGAAAACAAAGGAAGTTGGTGCTTCTAATGAATGTAATTCTTCAATACATATAAGAAAAAATATTCCATGGTTTTCTTCCACTTTGGGTTTCCATGTAAAACAATGGTGTACTATGTATGTGTATGATTGTTTATTTGTTCCTTGCTCATTATTGGATGATAATTCTATATTGATATAGCACTTGGATTATTTGGTTAAAAAGGATTACAATTTCTCTATTACTGATTCACCCCACCCTCTCAGTAATCCAACAATTTCTTTCAGAGAAAGTTCCTTTAGAAATCATTTTAACCACTGAAAGGTAGGTCATGGAGAGACATAAGTATTCTTTTTGGAGGATAAGGATGAATACATATATACAGGCACAGGGATTTGAAATTTGGCAATCAATTGTAGATGGATACACAACACCAGGAGTTTCACCAACAAATGACAAAGAAATGAAACTCGGTCAGAATAATTCCAAAGCAAAAAATGCACTTTTGAATGGCCTCAGTGAAACAATATTCACCAAAGTTGCACATTGTAAATCTGCTAAAGAGATTTGGGACAAGCTTCGAAATATTTATGAAGGAGATTCAAAAGTCAAAGAAGCAAAGCTTCAAACTTACAGAGGTCAGTTCGAACAACTAAAGATG
>JASDQU010321350.1:1292-13096 GCA_032191745.1 Picea mariana | reverse complement strand
CCTAGTTCAAACTATATTGCCAAAACTTGACGAGGAAGGAAAAATCATATTGGATCCTGAAGCCATCACTGACACAAGAATTCGCCAGCTGAGGAATAGATCCATTTCAAAGTATCTCATTAAATGGAGGAAACTATCAGCTAAAGATTCCACTTGGGAAGATGAGTCTTTTATACAGAAACATCCAGAGTTACTCAAGCGTTGCAGACAACACTTGTCTCAAGGGGAGGGGCATGTTAGGCCCTAAATAGTGGCTCATTACCCCTTAATTAGGGCATATTATATTAGTAATTTTATTTTATTTATGTCATCTTTAGTCCATTAGTTATAATTATACCTCCTAGTCTCCTATATATACCAAGGAGACATTTTCATTTTGAATCATCTTGTAATTGTACATCTATGTGGGAATAGGGAGGTTGCCCCCTCGAAGAGGATTATTATATGAGTTTCTCTCTTTTTCAAGGCGTTGAGTACTTATTCTAAGTTTTTCTATGCTATATTGATATTTGGTTCTTAACACTCGCCCACCATAGGGATTCAACCGCCACTCACTCGCCTCCTCTAGAATTGGCAGTAGTTGATCCGTGAGGCACTATTGCTCACTTCTTTGTGAGTTTTGATATCTTGTTTTGAGGCCCAAAATCAACGTATCTATTGTGTAATGCTCCAAGCATTTTTACCTATATAGTTCATTCGATTTACTATATAGTTCAATTACTATAGAGCTCGTGGAGAGGCGATTGTCTATCTGGACTGTGATATATATTTTGAAGTTGTTGACTAGCGGGATTTAATTTACAGCACCAGAGTTCTTCAAACGTCTCCTGGTATCGTATCTTGCTGTGAGTTTGTTGTGTGAAAGAGTTTGAAAGGATGGTGAATCCACTTGTTGAAACATATATCAATGAAGCCAACAAGTTAGATGGCTCGAATTTCATCAATTGGAAATTCAAAATGCATACCTTGATGGAAGTTTATGGTGTATGGACGATCACAAAAGGATATGAAGCACGACCTGATGTGACTGCAGGTGCAACAACAACAACAATCCAAGATTGGGATAAGAGGGAGAACAAAGCCAAGGTATTGTTGAGAATCTTTGTTAAAGATAGCATAATTCCGCACATTAGAGATGTTAATACTTCTAGTGAAACCTGGAAAGTACGTAAAGATTTGTATCAGACTAATAATAAAAATCACATTCTTTTCCTAAAGAGTAAATTGCTAAGTACTAAAATGGATATAAATGAGTCTGTTAGTAATTTTCTTGGGTGAATTGAAGACATGAAAGATAAATTGGGAGATATAGGAGAAAAAGTGTCAAACATTGATCTTGTCACAATTACCCTCAAAAAAATGTTAGAGGACTATCAAATGTTTATAGCAGGCCTTACGGCGAGAGAGAGAGCTCCTACTTTTGAGGAACTGACATGTATATTGTTGCAAGAGGAAGAGAGGCATGTGAATTTGAAGCCTCAAAATTCAGACTTAGCACTATGGAAAAAGAAGAGATTCCCTAAAGGGAAACCACGAGAAGGAAGCAAAGGAGGAAGTTCATTTCAAAGGAAGTCATTTCCAAATCCAAATCAAGGTATGCCATCAAATAGAAATGAACCTAAGTGCTTCTATTGTGGTAGGACTCAGAATCTTGCCATAGAATGTTATAAGAAGAAAAATGATGATGAGGCTAGGCATACAAATAGAAAATATTCAGGACACTTTGCAGAAGAAAACCTGAATATTGATTCAAAAGATCTCAAATTTTAGGTGTCTAATGTTGCACTGTCTGCTGAATACTGATGATGTTGATGCATGGTTTGTTGATTTTGGAGCTTCAATTCACATGACATGTAACAATAATTTGTATATAAACTTTAAAGAAACAAATAATAGTGCCCATATTTATCTTGGAGATTATCGTTCTTGATGATGAGGCTAGAAAACCCGAATATTGATGATGTTGATGCATGGTTTGTTGATTTTATAGCTTCAATTCGCATGACATGTAACAAGAATTTGTATATAAACTTTAAAGAAACACATAATGGTGCCCATATTTATCTTGGAGATGATCGTTCATATCAGATCAAGGGATATGGAGATATTCCAGTAACACTTCCGATTGGTACTGTCAAACACATTCACAATGTTGTGTATGTCCCTGGGATAAAGAAAAAATTGTTTACTGTGTCCACAATTACAGATTAGAATTTGAAGGTCGAATTATTAAAGACACATTGTATAGTAAAGGACTTGTAGGATCATTACAGAACTGTTGCCTCAGGAGTCAAAGTTGGAGGTCTGTACAAACTTGATGTCACCAACAAGAATCATCAAGCATTGACTTATGCAACTATGCCTATAGAAACTCTTTGGAACCAAAGGTATGGTCACATTAATTATCATCACTTGTTGTTATTACAAAACCAAAGTATGGTTGAAGGACTTCCTATGTTGAACAATGAGTATGCTACTTGTGAAGGTTGTGCATTAGGAAAGATGCACAAAGATGAATTCCCCTCTAATCCTGATAGGAGAAAGAAATATGTATTAGAACTTATACATACTGATGTTTATGGACCAATGTAGACAAGGTCCTTAGGTGGTGCTTATTATTTATTGTTATTTATTGATGACTACACAAGATACACATGGGTTTATTTCCTTAGGAAAAAGAGTGATGTTTTCGAATACTTCAAGGAATTTAAAAACATGGTGGAGAAGCAAATAGGAAAACCCATCAAAATCATCCGCTCAGATCAAGGGGGAGAGTACAGATTGAGGAACTTCATCAAGTATTGAAAAGATCATGGAATAGTACAACAATTTACAGTACCTCACACTCCACAACAGAACGGAGCTACAAAAAGGAAAAACAAAACTCTGGTGGAGTGTGCATGAAGTATGATGAAAGGTAAGAATATCGCAAATGCTTTTTGGATTGAGGCCATTATCACTACTATTTATTTAAAGAATAGAAGTCCAACAAGGTGTCTTGATCATAAAACTCCTTTCGAAGCCTTGTATGATTCTAAACCATCAATTAATAATTTGAGGATATTTGAGTGTAATGTTTTTGCACATATTCCAGAGACCATGAAGAAGCTTGATGCTAAATCTATCAAATGTATTTTTATAGGGTATTGTTCATAATTTAAAACATATAAACTATTTGATCCATCTACTCACAAAGTGTTTGAAAGTAGAGAGAAGTAAACAATCAAGACAACAATCATGAATGATGGCATGTACTTCTTGAAGATGAGGAGGTCAAAGAAGAGAAGCAATAGCAGAAAAAGGCACCCAGTGACATGGATACATCCAGCAGTGAAGAAGAATCTTCACAAAATGGAGAAGAAGTCACCAGCCAATTGAGAAGATCTTCACGATAGGTTCGTCCACCTAAAAAATATAAAGATTATGCCCTAACAAGTAATATTTTAAATGTCATAGAACCCATGAGTTTTAATGAAGCTAATGAACATGAAGAGTGGAGAGAAGAAATGGAGGAAGAATATGACTCTATAATGAAAAACAAAACTTGGAAATTGACTGAATTTCCTAAAGATAAAAATCCCATAGGATGTAAATGGATATACAAACCTAATTCAAAGAATATGGCAGTATAGATAAATATAAATACATATTGGTGGAAAAAGGGTATTCACATAAAGAGGGCATTGATTATGCAGAAACATTTGCACCAGTAGCTAAATTAAACACTATAATAATGTTAATTGCACTAGCTACAAAATACCATTGGAAGCTTCACCAATTAGATGTAAAATATGATTTTTTGAATGGTGAGTTAAATGATGAGTTTTACCTTACTCAGTCAGAGGGGTTTTTCAAAAGTGGTCAAGAACATTTAATGTGTAAATTAAAGAAAACTTTGTATGGACTAAAACAAGCACCTAGGTCATGGTATGAGAAGATAGATTCCTTCTTTCTTCAGTAGGGTTTTATGAAGAGAAAAAGTGATCCAAATCTGTATATCAAGTTTGATGAAAAGGGACATGTTGTATTGATTTTCTTATATATTGATGATTTAATTATTACAGAAAATTCAGAAAAATTGATTAGTGGAATTAAGAAGAAGATGTCACAGGTATTTGAAATGAAATAATTCGATGAGTTACATTACTGCCTTGGTCTTGAAGTTTGGATAAATTTTGGTCAAACCTTTGTGTCTCAAGGTAAATTTGTGAGAGAAGTACTTAAGAAGTTTAAAATGGATCAGTGTAATGTTTCTTATGTTCCAATGAAGCAAAGCACTAAAATTTAATGTGATGATGGTTCGAAGGAGGTAAATGATACAGTGTATAGAAAAATGGTGGGAAGCTTGAACTATCTCACTACAACCAGACTTGACATAGCATATTTCGTTAGTGTGTTAAGTCGGTTTATGGAAAAACCTCTAGAAATTCATTGGAATGCAGCGAAAGGAGTACTCAGGTATCTCAAAGGCACAATTGATTATGGTATTAAATATACTAATTCATTCGATGTTGAGATGACAGGTTACTCAAATTCATACCGGGCTGACAATCCGGATGATCAAAGATCTACCAGAGGTTATTCTTTTGGCATTGGATCCGGGATTGTTTCATGGAGCAATAAGAAGAAACCTACTTTATATTTGTCATCCACTGAGGTAGAATATAAAGCATTGTGTGGAGCAACTTGTGAAGTTGTTTGGTTGAGAAGACTACTTCAAGTTGTTGGAGAAGAACAAAGGAAAGCTACGATAATCAAATGTGATAACCAGAGCTCAATCATGTTAGCAAATAATCTAGTTTATCATTCAAGGACAAAGCATGTTGATACTCAATTTCATTTTGTTCGAGAAAAGATGCAGTCTAATGACATTGCTTTAATGTATTGTAATACTAGTGAAAATGTTGCTGATATTTTCACTAAGCCTATTGGGAAGATCAAATTTGAACGATTTAGGGAAATGTTAGGTGTGGATGTCAATACTTTCTCCATTAAAGGGGAGACATAGAAATAATGGAGATTAATTGAACGAAGTGTGGCTTTGCCTCCCCGACCTCCAAGTGAGGAGTTTGTTTTCATTCTCAATTCTTAAGTCAAGATATATCTATGAAAATACAAATGCAATTGAAGTTATGTTTCATATTTTTAGATTAATGTTTTATGTTTTTTTTTAAATGAGTTTTTTTTAGAATTGTAGATTTTAGTAGTTAAGATTACATATTTTAAGTGGTGGTCTATAGGTTTTTGAGAATATTGAATTGATTTATGCATTCAAAAACAAGATTTAAACTATGTAAAATTGTAATTTAGTTAACAATTACATTGACTAATTCAAATAATAATTACGAACAAAGTAAAAAACTTAAAAGCAGAGTGTTCCACTGCCAACTATGAGAGTTTGAGTGAGGAAGATAAAGTTTGATCGAGGAATATTAGTGTATTTTAAATATGCTAAGATTTCTATCTTTTATGGTTATTTTTTTCTTTATGTTTTTCAAAAATACTACTAATTATTGAGTGAAACGATTAGTGTATTTTAAATATGTTAAGATTTTTATTTATTTTTGAGAGTTTTTTTTTTCTATATGTTTTTCAAACATCTATTATAAATTATTACAATAATCTCAAATTTTAATTATTCGGATTGTACAATCTAAATTTAATATAGATTTTTAATATAATAGAATAGAAATTTTTAATATAATAAAGAATTTTGAGAGGAATGAATTTATTTTTAATAAAAATACAAATTAAAAAAATTGCAATTTCAACAACTTTCTATAACCAAATTCCCACCCAATTGTGAAAAAATTGAAATCGTAAAACGGTTAAAGTCGTCCAACAAAATCTACCTAAAACCAATTACGTCAAATATGTGATTATACAGTGCCCGAGAATTTGAATTCCTAAGACAATGAAGCAGTGCAATGTATTTCAACAGATTAAGCGTCGGTATAAGTTGGAGAAGCAGTGGGTGGGCTGGTTGCGTACTGAGACGCGCACCCTCTGATTCTCCGAAATATACACATAACCAAAAAAACACATACATAAAAGATACAACTGCCGGGCAGTTTTCTAAAATAGCGGGAAAATATCGACTGCTGTAGCCAAAGTTTTTAACAGATGTTACTCTTAAAACATCTTTTCTAATTTTAAATATAAACTTCCATGTGTGATGAATTACTAAGTTTGAACCCTCTCGGACAAAGAATTTTTAAAAAGTATTCAAACTCGGTTTTCCAGAGATATTAATAATAATTTTTAAAAAGCATTCAAACTCTGCGTTTTCACATATATTAATAATATATATTATTAAGGTTAAAAAATTATAAAAACAAATTAATTAATTATGTGTCGGGTTCATTGTTTAGAAAAAAAATTTCAATAATAAAAAAACTTATAATTAGAAAATAAAATTGTTCTGATAAAATAAATGTCAAAATGGATCCGACCTATCATGTCCTTTGATACTATAGTGCAGTCACTTTTGCTCATAATACATGTTACAACAACGGAGCTAGGTGTAAGCTCTGTAGTATATAGTCTCAAAAATTACCAACTTCTTTACACAATCCAAAAAAAAATACCAACTTCTTTACCCTTGTATCTATGTAATTTAACTGATATCTAACCTATCAAAGTTTTCAGTATGTCTTTCAGTAACCATTGCATAGTGTATACCATCCTCCTCAAGGAGTAGTGTTATTTTTGAAAGCTGATCAACTTCCTTGTTATATCCTGTGTATATATGTTGTGCTTTTAGTTGTAGAAATCTCCTTCTCAACACTCTAATTTTTGTCATCCATGGTTGTAGGGAGACCACCTGTAGATTATTTTCAGTAGTAAACCAGTGTATAATAACCTTTGGATCACCTACCAACTGCAACCTTGTTACCTTTTTATAGCAAGCAAAAAATAGTATGCACCACAAAGCTAATAGTCCATCCCTGGTATTAGTACCACTACCACAATTCATCTTGATTATGAAAGTACCCAGCATTGGACATTTTAATACAGCTCCTACCCCACATTTAACACCCTTGTCTTGTGAAGCACCATCAAAAAATACCACAACCAGATCCTAGTTAAGTAAAAGAGGTCTATCAATCCTGCTATCCTTAGTAGAGTGAACTACTTTTGTTCCTCTCAAATCCTGAATAATACTATTACAAATGTTGTCCCTATTTAGAGGTCGATCTTCAAAGATAGCCAGATTCATATGTTTCCAAACCTCCCAACAGATAAAGCAATGTATTTCTATCTTATTATCCTTTTTCCTTTTCCAGTTTTGTAAGCATTCGACAATCTACCCTCCTTCCCAAACACTCTCCATTTTTAAATCCTTATGAATTGTATACCAATTATCTTTGGTAAAACTACAATCCACAAAGAGATGACCCATATTTTCCTCATTATTCCCGCATAGGACACATCTGCTATGCCCATGAAAACCTCTTTTGACCAAATTATCCCAAGTGAGAATTCTATGTTCAAGCAATAACCACATAAAGAGTTTGACTTTTAAGGGTAACTGCCAACTCCAAAGATTAGTATACCAGAAAACTGGTTCTCCCACTACATCCTCCAGCAATTGGACTTCATAGGATTGTTTAGCATTTACCTGGCCTCTTTTAGTATCCCAGGACCACAGTAAGAAATATTTTTCATTATTCAACTCATACCCCGAACCAACTAAACCCTTTACATATTTATTCCATTCCTTTTTTTGTTCTCCTTCCAAGCCTAAATCCTTTGCCTTTTTCCATCTTGTATGTCATGTGCCCTCCAAATCGAAAGTCCCATCTTGTGCAACAAATTCTATTCCTTGTGCCTTCATTGAAAGAATAAGGTTCCTTGATAATGTTAAGTATATATGAGACCCTACCAATGGATCAGCTCCTAGTCGAATATCCCTCCCATTTCCAGGTTTCCAGACCAGTTAATCAATTATAATGGTTAAACACGAGGTGAGTTCTTTCCAAATATTAGAAACACCAGTCCACTTTTTTCTTCCTTCCCTAAGCCACTCAACCACATATTTCTTTCTAATATATTTTCTAAGTATTACCTCATGCCCAAGACTAAGTACCATAAGACACCTCCATAAGCTTTTTGCTGCTAAGGTTTTTCCAAAGGCATAGATATTTTTTATACCACACCCACCCAACTTTTTAGGTTTTGCAATATTTTCCCAACTTATCAAATGTATCCCTTATTTTAGCTTTTTTCCAGTCCACATGAAACTAAACATCCTCCTCCTAATAGTATTTAGTATACTTTTGGGAATTTTAGCCAAGGAAATCCAATATACAAGAATACTTTCAAGTATTGCTTTAACAAGTGTAACCCTTCCCCCTAAACTTGACCATCTTAGACTCCAATTTGCAATCCTTTTTTCAAACTTTCTTACCAACTAGTTTCAGTCATCCCTATTATAATAGTTAGGTTTTAAAAAACACCCAAGGTACTTAAAACCATATCTATTGAATTTACTTCATAGGGAAGAATCTCCTTCAACAACGCTAAATCCTCTATTGCCCAAACAACTTCTAGAAACAAGGATTTTTGAGGAATGAAATCCATACATGTCGCTTTACTGAATAGTTCCAGAGTCTCCTTAAAAATTTCCCACTCAACAAAATTTCAATTTCCAAACAGAATAATATCATCAACAAACATCAAATGTGTAATGTATATCCCCCTTGCCACAAGTATACCTTCTATTTTCTTATCCCTTACCTGCTCCTTTATAGCTCTGCTAACCCTTCTATAGCAAGAATAAACAATAAGGGAGATAAAGGAGACCCTTTCCTTAATCCCCTTGTACTTTTAAAGAATTTGTTTGGCTTACCATTGATCAACATAACATAATTTGGAGAAGTCACACACCCCATGATCCAGTTTGTAGCTTCTAAATTCATTCCCACCTGCAGTAACACAAGTCTTAAGAAACCCCAATCCACTCTCTCATAAGCCTTTATCATATCTAATTTTAGAACTAGAGCTTTGATATTTTTAACCTTAATGCTATGTAATGATTCATGTACAATTCCAATAACATCAGTAATTTGCCCGCCCTCAAGAAAGACAAATTGTTCCTTTGATATACCAAAGGACAAAGTGGATTTAATTCTAGTAGAAATAATTTTACTGATGATCTTATACACCAAATTGCATAAAGCTATAGGTCCATACTCTCCAAAAGATCCTGGATTCTCACTCTTTGGTATCAGAGAAAGAAAAGTAGCATTCAAAGATCTAGACACCCTGCCATTCTTCCTGGACTCTTCAACCATATCCAATATATCATCTCCCAGGATGTCATAAAAATCCAGTAACAGTTCCACAGTCCAGCCTTATGGCCCAAGACTTTTTGATACTTTAAAGCCTTTAAGTGTTGATATAATTTATGCTGAAGTTACAGGCTCAGTTAGTCTATGACTATATTTGTATGTAAACATCCTTGGGTAATTCCTTAAAATTTCTAATTGATCAGATATGGAAAGATTAGGCTGTGCCGTGAAAATATTTTGGGAAAAAACAATTGCTTCCCTTTGTAGTCCTTGATTGCTAGAAATCATTGTTCCATCCTCATTAGAAATCTCCCAAATAGCATTGATCTGTTTCCTAGAATTTGCATAAGCATGAAAGAACTTTGTATTTCTATCACCTGGAGCCAGCTAGTTTAGTCTACTCTTTTGCCTCCAAGTTTCCTCTACCTGTCTCATTAGAAACAATTTTCTCTTCTCTTTTTCTGCAATCAACACTTTTTCTTCCTCCTTCTCAAATCCTCTAGGATGATTTGAGTAAAGTGTATCCAACTCTAATTCAAGCCTTACCAACTCTTCCTCAGCTTCAAGATTTTTCTTTTTTTCCTAGATAATCATCATAGACTTAAGAATATTTAGCTTTTTTACCAATGAATCCATAGGGTTTAATGTCTTTGATCCCAACAGTCCAAGCCAGTTGGATATGACAAAATTAACAAATTATGGTTATTCCATCCAAATAGAATTAAATTTGAAGGGGTAACTGACCTTTCTATTATCTTGTTCCAAGTGGAGAATCACAGGCATATGATCATAGATCTTTAAATTATACACAACAGATCTGTACCTAAACCCTGAAATCGCGAGGTCCCTAGATATCAAAAAATGATCCATTCTCTTTGGAATATAATCTTTTCCTCCTCTACCATTTCTCTAGGTGGGGAGAATTTTTAATGGTTTGACATCCACCAACCCCTCATCTTGTATCAACTGACTAAAATAAGTATGTAATGGTTCTTCTCTAGCATGGGCTCCCCACACTTCTCTGATTGATGTAGTGAAATTTAGATCACCCCCCAATATCATATTTTGTTCATTAAATATACACTCTCTTTTAATGGCCTTCCAAAAAGCCTCTCTATCTGAGTACAAACCATAATTGTTAATCAGTTTCATACTTCTATCAGGCTCTTTAACAAATCCTTCCAACAGAATCCCTGTAGGGGTCAAGAAAGCAGAAAAAACAAATTTCCTTGGATTCCATGCAGATAGCATTCCACCAAAGAGTCCTGAGGAATCCACCCCACAAAAATACTAGTGTGGCAGTAATTTAACAAAAAGTTATCTTGATTTTGCTACACAAACCATTGTTTCTTGTACAAGCAATACATCTGCTTTAGTTAACTCTAAGAAAAAATTCAGGGATAAATAATTGGAGTTGGCCCCCACTCCTCTGACATTTAGTGTAGCTACAATCATTTCTTAACTCTCGCCAGGGATTTTTGTGCTCTAAGTGCCCTCGGTCCATCAACCATTGTAGCACAACAAGAATCACAATTCAGTTTCTCTTTCCCTGACTTCCTAGTGCTTCTAGTCTTTAAAGGAGAAAAATACTTCTCAATCCCACCATGACCAACACCTTTCAACAATGATTCATCTCCCTCCGGTCTAATACTTGAAAATTCCCTTGAAATCCCATCTTTATTCTTCTTCTCTAAAGTCTTCGGAAGTGAATTCCCCCCCAACAAAAATAGGAAAAGGAGACCTGGAGAGTACCTCCCTATAGGTAGGGATAAGATTTACTATAGACTCTTCGATCTCTGATAGTACAACTAGATCGTCCTGACCTACCACACTCTAGAACCCCACAGAACCTGCAACCGCCCATGATGTAAAACCTTCCTGTGTATTCAAAGAGAGTGACTTTGTCCTCTCCTCCAAACCTGTAGTAGAAGAAGCTACCAGTACACTTCCTGGGGAAAACATCTTATCCAGACCTCCTACTAAACCTGTAGGCCCTACGTTCATCCCCGCGATCTCTAAAGTAGTACCCTTACTATACCCCCAGAAAAGATAATCCACTTGAGGCACACTCCTCAGTTCATTACTAACTTCTACACCTTCAGAAAATAAACCTCTTGAGGAGACACACCCCTCACCCAAAGAAAAAACTACCTTCCAGCACTGGTAATATCCCCCCCTCCGCTAGTTGCCACGATTGATCCTCAACAACAATCTGAGCATCAGACCCCCCACTTGTAGAGATGTTAGATTCCTTTTCTACCAAAACCCTCCCTAAACCCAACAAACCTGCAGTATTTAAAAACTGGGATCCTACCTCACAGGCCTTCAGAATATCCAATGTGGGTTCCTCACAGACAGGATTATAATCAGAACCAGACCCATCGCAAGAGACACAACCAGTATTAAACGATTCCACCCCTACAGTTTTCTTTCCACTCTGATTACTGACAGAAAGAGAGGAATTAAAATTTGGGCATATTTGTTGCTTACCGAAATTTAATTTGCATTCCT
>JASDQU010321346.1:0-13096 GCA_032191745.1 Picea mariana | reverse complement strand
TGCAGACCTCTCTCACCTAATGTTGTTGAAGAATACCCTTCTTGTTAAGGGGGAGTGTTGAAATAATGTAACTGCGAAGAGCATTCTTATTATTATTGGATTAAATCCCCATTGTGGATTAATCATGTCGGTAATTGTATAAGGACCAAATCCCCTTTTGCGGATTGGTCATCAGACAATTATAAAGGGCAGAATAAGAAGTCAACCCCATCAGTTATTATTGAATACCCAGAATTAATTAAAGGTGGGTTTACCCACCCAGAGTGAGAGGTCGGCCCTGCCAGTTGTGACCTTTCACATGTGCCAGTCTTGTATAAATAAGAGGCTAGCACCTCACTTCAAACACACAACTCACTTGCTCATTCTCTTATGAGGCAAGCTACAATTACCAATTGGAGAGAGGAGAAGAAGAGTGGTGCATCTCTTGGGGAGGACTATCTGTATTGGTTTGAGTTATCTCTTGAACATTGTATAAGCTATTTATGATAAGGAAGTTTTTGCTGGGTTTTCTTCCCCNCCCAGGATAAATGTTGTGTCTCTTGTGAATGTGTATTTCTCAGTGATCTTGTTCTTATGGTGCTCTTATCTATTGAAATTCAAAGAACTATAATAATGGCATAAACATTAACAGGCTCGACCCCATATATTCCAGAATCCTTTGTGGAACTCTGTTCCCAGTAAGTTTCTCACCAATGTTTGACATGGGGGAGAGATTTAAGGAGTGCAAAGGTGATATTTTCTCTGTTGAAAAAATTGTGAACAAAGAAATAACCTTCTAGCAGGTTTAACCATTTGTCTAGGGCTTCTACATTTATCTGTCCTTAAAATACAGGAATATCAAAATTAAATTGTACCTTGAAAAGCGAGGTGCCTCCAAAGTGGTCGTTTGATGAAGATGGGCCTATTTCTATTGGCAGGCATTGAAGGATGTTGGAAAAATTCTCCATCATTTCATCCCTTTGTCACGTGAGAGCTTTCTCAAGCAACAGATTGATAGGATCGTCTGCTTCATTGTTTTTCTTTTCTTCCGCCATGGAGGGTTTATTGGGCGTGCGAGAGAGATTGTCTTCAAGAGAGACAAGATCGAGACCCAACTTGCTATACTCAGACCTCATCGGGGACATGCACTGAAAAAAATGATCAAGAGAAGCAAGCTCTGATACCACTTATCCGGATTATTTTCGGCATGAAATGAGAGCGGAGATACAATAAATAAATGCATAGAGATATTGCGGATATCCAATAATATAACATAAATGTATTAGAGATGCAACCATAAACACAGAGATACAATAATACACAATTTCTATTAATGAAAAAAATGTACAGAGACTGTAAAACTACAGAGTGAAAGACTTGCTAGAATGGTGGCAGCTTATCTCTAAGAAGAGATGTGATGGCTAATATCATTTGCAAGAATATGATTATTACAATGAAGATCTAAGGGCCTTTTTAACATAAGGAAAATCCCAAAACATAGCCCCGGAAGATGAAAAGCTAAAAGGTTTGCAGGCCCCGATGGAGGCAGTTGATACGTCAACTTCCCGGGGGCATAACTTTTGCATATGATCTCTATTTGGGGCGCTCGATACCTTGTTAGAAAGATCTATCCGAGGAATACAATTTTTGTGTGAGAAACATCAAAGGAAATGTAATGTTTATGCTCGTTTTCCCAAAAAAACATGGTTTAGGGCCTCAAAACGGCTTCGAAAGTTTAGGACCCGAAAAACTGCTAAAAATAGTAAATTACCAAAATTGCCAGAAAACTATTTTGATCTAGTTGGAAAAGGTGGGTGGCCACCGATATCCACCTAGATCAGTAGTATTGATTAATGGATCGGGATCAAGCTTCTTTAAGCCCTCCTAGGGCCAAAAATTACCATGTTCAACATCATAGGGAGATCACTCGGCCAGGGCCCCAATTAGGCACTTATCCATTTGGGATGGTGATTTTGACTCGTTAAAGGTCTATTTGCCTTTAGAAATATCCCAAATTCGGCGGATCTGGATATCTATTGTTGAACTAGTGTTTTGACTCTTGGATATGATACTTTGGGGGTTTCTGGATGTGTTTTAGTTAATTGTTTAACATGCTTGGTGATTTTTTCATGTGTGTGTTTCATACAAATAAGGTTTGAACAATATATATGATGCACACAAAATAAGGAGCCAACATAATCTCAATAACATGTATTATATGGAAAAAGCAGGAAATACAACTGATATGCTAAAAGCGGAGAAATAATCATCATCTATATCTCATGGATTTTCACTGGAATACAATGAAACTAATACAAAATACTCGTGATCAGAATATGCGGATAGATCTTCACATGCATGGATAGATCGACAACATGCAGCTCCAAAAACTCACAACAACTGCTGTAAATGTTGGGTAAACTCGCCTTGGTGGCTATTCTCGACCGATCATCCTAAAAATTGTCCCAAGATTAGTGCCCTAGCCTATAGACTCCTCCTGATATCTGTCATTCTAAATATCAACTGACTGATGCTCTGGATGAACCCCAGATGATATCCCCTAGGGGGTTGCACACCTCCTGGGATCTGGTAATGCACCCTAATGATTCCACCATTGGAATCCTCTGATAATTGTCTCAAAATATGTGCCCTATCCTCCTTTGTACTAGGTTTGAAGGGTTTCCCCGGATCTGATCTGGAAAACTCTATGGAAACCCAAATGTCCTTCCTCAAGAGTTGTTCACTTTTTGGTTGTCTGGTGTGCCTTGGTAGATTCCACCATCTGAATATGATGATTGGTGGCTCAAAAGAAGCGCCCTAGTCTCCTCTCAACTGGGTTGGAAGGAATCAACGAGATAAACCCTAGTTTCGTGCAGCTACACAAAACTCTCTCTAGCCCTTGCGCCCTCACTCGTTGTACTGCGCAATCTATGCAATGGATATGAATACTCTTGAACTGGCACGGTGAAATACCTAGATGGTATCTTTGATAGGCTAGGGTGTGTCTTCCAACACCAAAACTGATTTGGGTGGTGGTTTCCTCCATAAATCCAAAAAACATCAAAGAGGTCAATTTCCTCCCATGGAACCTATTCTCAACTCCAAATCATAACATAATAAGAAATTAGGTCAAATTTCTCCTTTTATATATTCTCCGATCTAATTTTCAGTTGACATCACTTAAGCTAGGCATTTTTCCTCCTAAGTTGAGTGATTAATTAATTAAGTCTCCCCCTCAACACCTTTTTCTTCTATTTCTCCATTGACTTTAGCTTAAGTGACTTTTCCTATAATTTTTTGCTTAATTCATCGTTTAGCCATTTATTCACCCTTATTTCTCCCCTTGTTCCATGTTTGTGCCTGACTATAGTCTACGGGAACAGATAGACTACTAAGTCACTCCCTGTTGGCCTACTCTTGGGAATGGGACATCACACCTTTATCTAAAACTAACTTAAGTTAATTACTAATTTAATCTATATATACAAATATATGTACATGGCCTTCTATCAGCTAATGTATTTCGATACTTTCTTTTATTAGCAGACAAAAGAGAAGGAATTACCTTCTCACAACTAACTTGCAAGGAAGCAATCGTTAAGCTGACACAAGGGCTCAGCTAAGCCAGAGATGAAATTGCTCCTGCATGAGGAGACTTCAACAAAATGCAATAAATTAATCTAATTTTAAATCTAAATCTAAATACAATGTAGAAAGTAAATGAAACTAATCTAACTTGATACTTAAGAGATAACTCTCAAATACCAAGTGCAAGGATTTAAATATAGTGGGGATTAAACATGTTTTTGTTGTTAACCACAAGGTCGTAGGTTCAGGCCCTCCTTCTAGTGCCAAAAATGTTGATGGAAAAAAATGACCATGTTCAACATCATAGGGAGATCACTCAGTCATGGCCCCAACTAGTTCCTTGTTTGTTTGGGATAATGATTCTGATTGGTTAAAGGTCTAGTTATCTTTATCTAAAACTAACTTAAGCTAATTACTGATCTAATCTATATATACAAAGAAATTTACATGACCTTCTATCTGCTAATGTATTTTGATACTTGCTTTTATCAATAGACAAAAAATAAGGATTTACCTTCTCGCAACTAGCTTGCAAGGAAGCAATCATTAAGCTGACACAAGGGCTCAACTAAGCCACATATGAAATTGCTCATGCATAGGAGACTTCAACAAAATGCAATAAATCAATCTATTTCTAAATTTAAATCTAAATACAATGCGGAAAGTAAAGGAAACTAATCTAAAGCCTTGTTTCTCAAGTTTAAATAATCAAAATCTCCTATTCCCTCTGAAAAGACTAGGTGAAAGAGTATAAGTGCATTTCTTTTATCTTTTACAAATTAGTCATAAATAATTTATCCATGCTTGATAAATTTTCTTATTTCGTGCGATGTGATATATTTTCTTTGCTTTGTACACAGAGATAGTTGGTTCTCCCAACATGTCACCAATTATTGTGGCAAACAACAACTTCCCAAATTTTAAGTTTAATGATTAATACGAAAATTTGGGCCCCTTAATTTTGATAAGAAAATTTTGACTCATTTTATTTGATTTTCTTTAATTTGAAGCAATTTTCATGGTTGTTATATAAGAATTTTATATATTTTTGCAATCATGATTTTGTTGTTGAATATTAATGCTCTATTTTACTAAGTATTGAAAGTGCTTTTCAATTTAGATTCTTCTCATTTATATTTCAAAGTATCATTACTAAAAATTTCATTATATTTTCTTTGTTGGTTGGTATGGCTAATATCAAGATGTTATGAAAGAAATCAAGGATTCATCGACTATTATCTCATTCATTTTTTTTTTTAGGTTTTCTTAAATGCATTACCAAGCTCTAGATCATATTATTAAAGACACGATCATATTATGAGGGACACGAGCTACAATCTTAGTTACAATGTTCTCTATTACAATAATCTCTATTATAACTATAGACAAACATTAATATTGTTTACATGTAATAAAATCTTTTATTTTATTTATTTGATTTTCACAAAAAGTTGTTACCATGTAAATTTATCCAAAAGGTTGTCTTAGTCATATCATGATGCTTTGTATTATCCATAAGGAAAAGAGCTTTGAAATTAAAATGTTTGATAATTATTTTAAAAGTGCCATTTCAAATTCATGTTCATAATTCACTATTCTATAAATGGATAGTGGATAGTGGGTTAACTCCAGAGTAATCCTTTCTTTCTAGTTACTTTTCTACAAAGTTTTTTAGTGGTTAGCTTTTAAATTTTAGGTAATTGATTTTCTAAATATTTGGATTGAATGGATAGTGGGTTAACTCCAGAGTAATCCTTTCTTCCTAGTTATTTTTTTACAAATTTTTTTAATGGTTAGCTTCTAAATTTTAGGTGATTGATTTTCTAAATATTTGAATTGATTTAAAATGAAATAAAACCTTGAAGTAAGGTTCTAAGTGATCAAGTTTCCAACTCAAAATACTTTTGAAAATCTGACCAAATTAAAACTCATTTTTATCTGAAAAACGAGTCCATTTGTTCCAAAATTAGCTTACTCCTATAAATTAATGGAGCTAAGTATTGGTAACATTGAATGAGGTTTCAGGCTGCTATCGAACCCCCAAGATAATTCTGCAAATTTATTTTGCTATGGAAATTGCATATGAACTCCATCAATCAAATAATAATAAATCAAAGACATGTCTTTTAAATCCGATTTGTGCATATAATAATCTATTCCATCCATACACAATTTTCAAATTTTTACTGTTTTAATTTTATTTTAGTTTTCAAATTTTTACTGTTTTAATTTTATTTTAGTTTATGTATGCTCTAATATTTAATCTCATATATTTTCAGTATCTAGTTTGATTAATTTAGTTTATTCTTTTAATTTGTTTTTAATTAGATTTTGTAGATTTTCTTAATATTTAGTTTACAGTTCGATTAATTTAGTTTATTCTTTGTCCTTGAGGTGTAGGACAGTCGGTGACGGAGTGTGTTGTTAAGCTACTCCGTGATGTTATTAAGGGTTGGTGTGGCTCAGGCCGAAAAAAAAATTTAGTTTATTATTTTAGTTTGTTTTAATTATATTATATAGACTCATGTACATTTTCTTTTTCTCATTTATTAATTATTATATTTTCAGTCTCCAGTTTGATTAATTTAATTTATTCTTTCAATTTGTTTTTAATTAGATTATGTAGACTCATGTACATTTTCTCATTTCATTTATTATTAGAATAGTTTCATTTCTTATTTTTATTTTAATTCTATTTTTTTAAGAATTAACAGTGTTAGTTTGTGTTTAACATTTTTTAATTGATTTTAGTTTAGTTAAATTGTATATAAATTTTATTTTGTTAAATTAGTTTTAAATTCATTTCATTTTGTTTATGTAAATTAGAATAGTTTCATTTCTTATTTTTATTTTAATTCTATTTTTTTAAGAATTAACAGTGTTAGTTTGTGTTTAACATTTTTTAATTGATTTTAGTTTAGTTAAATTGTATATAATTTTTATTTTGTTAAATTAGTTTTAAATGCATTTCATTTTGTTTATGTAAATAATTTTATTCTAGTTTATTTTGAATTAAGTTTTTAATATTATTATATTTGATTTGACTTTGATCGATATTAAAAAAAATATGGTTTAGATTGTGGAAGATTTGAGGATTTAGAGCCTAAAGATTTGGATGTGAAAGATTTGAAAGCTAAGCTCAAAGAGGAGAAACAAACTCGGGATTATAAAAATAGAACAAGCTTCAAAGTAATGGGGGTTGGATTAGAAAAAGGAAGGTTTGAGCTATCTTTAGGTTTTCTACTTTGTATTTTGGTAACCAAAAGGATTATTGAAATCTTATAAAAGATATTGAGTGTATTATATTTTTTTTACAAGAATTGAGAAATATATATTAAAAAGTGTGGATAAATCCATTGTAATATAAAAAAAGGGTCATTAGAGGTCTTCGAGAAGTAAAGTCTTTGAAGCTTGAAAATACTAAAACAAAATTGGTGTTCATAGAGTTTCTACCTTCCCTAGTTATACTGCATTGATTGTATTTTGCAGAATACAATCTATAAAATACTCTGTTGATATATAACGAAAAGCAAAACATAACATTCGAATTTCAAAAGAACTCAACTACCTAGTTCCATTTTGATCTTTGAATGGCCCTGTTGCTCCCAAATTGAGTCTGGATGGGGCTCGTTGAGGTCCGGAATTTGGTTGATTGTGACTAAATTTACATTCTTGGATGCTCCTTGGGTGCTTTGCGGTGTGCTTGTCTCTTGATGAGTTCGTTCAAGCTGATCCAAATGACTCTGCATTATCTCCAAACTACTACATTGCTCTTCAATCTGACTCATTTGGGCACAACTTTCATTTTGCAGCCTTTCAATCAGGTGCCTATGTTGAGAGAGGGTTTCTAGTTCGAATGTTAGAGTGGAGTTGAGCGCTTCCATCTGAATTTGAGTCCTTTGGCAACCCACACATTCCTCCTCGGGTTCCAATTGAACAGAGCCAACAAGAAGGCCCTTGACACCCTGCATATGCACTAGCTCTGGTAAGTTTTGATTCCTCTGGGAATTTTCCAAGCTGGTAAGGAGGTCGTGAAGCTGCAGTGAATTAGGTTTTCTGTGTAATGGGAAAATGGAGGGAGGAACCGAAATCAACAGAGACCACTGGGTTAAGGTCTAGGCGGAGCAAGGACATGACGGAGGGCGAGGTGGTGGGCGAGTCAAGGAGTAACGAGGGGGAGCCCAGAAACTATGGGAGGAGAAACATTGATAGACAAACGATAAACAATAGCCTAACCAATTTAGGGAGAGCATAGGTCGGAAATGGCTTACTAATACCACAAATAGACTTTTCCCCTACAAGGACGAGTACGAGCTGAAATTCCCCCATGTAGTGATCAATTCTGAGTTCATGCCAAACAGAAAAGTCACATAATCTACCTCGTGCGATGTACCTGAGGCCTTCATATCCGTGGGCTTGGGTCTGGACCTAACATCACCCTGGCAAATCACCTGTGCATCTGGGTTGTTGCACGCACGATCCATCTACATTAGAGCCTTCATCCCTTGTTTTCCCACAAGCTCGAATGGATAGAATAATTGGCCACCTGAAACCATGATGAATTTGTCACATAAATTGTTAACCGTAGTTGTACTTGGCCGGTGAGATGTCGAAATCCCACTTGCCACCCATCTGTTCCACCATTCCACACTTTCGCTGGCCTGCTCCACCTGCTCCACTTGTCCTCTTTTTTGCTAGAGCTCCAATTAGCACCTCTTCTAACCTTTGTGCACTGGCTCCTGGTCATATGTCGCATTAGGTTAAGGGGGATAAGGCTTCAACACCCTCCACTCCTAAGGTTCCAAGGGGTTTCCCGATGGCTTCATTCGTCAATTTGTCTATTGTTTTGTTGTTTTCCCTCAGAATGTGAACGAATGTTGGTTTGAGAGACTTTGAGTCTACTAGTATTCGATCAATTATTCTTTTTAGACTTAAATTTTTTGGGTCTGTTCCCTGGACCATCATCCTTATGACTGTCTTGGAGTCTCTTATAACATTCAGATTGGAAATTTGGTGGGTCTTTGCTATTTGGAGGCCTTTGAGTAATGCATAAGCCTCTACTTTATTGTTGGTGTCTTTCTCGATATTCCAGTAGTAATTTAAAAATCTTTTTCCTCTGGGTTCATAGAGAACCCCCGCACCTGCCTCCCATGGAGACTGAGTGTACTATTAACAAAGGGATTTTTATGAGATTTTGAAAATCTGGAGGTATAAAGTTCATGTAGTTTTGGTACTATTATTCAAAGCTAATGAAATTGAGATCCATTTCTTTTCTTAGATTTATTAATGAATGATTGTTTGAATTCTCTATTTCTGCACTATTGCTAGAAACTTTGAGAAATTATTATGTTATTCTTGATAGAATGCGATGAGAAAGATAACGAATTTGAATTTGAGTTTACATATCAATAATTTTTTGATAACTATTTACATAATAGATCATCGATGTGTATTTAGTTTAGTTGTTAAACTGTGCGAACTATTAGTTAAGCAACACACTTTTTTTGATAACTATTTACAGAATAGATCATCAATGTGTATTTAGTTTAATTGTTGTTAAACTGTGTGAACTATTAGTTAAGCAACACACCTTATCTCATTTTTAAATTCATGTTATTTATTTACATTAAGTATGTGTATGAGTGTACACATGATAAATTATTATGTTATTCTTGATAGAATCCGATGAGAAAGATAAGGTATTTGAATTTGAGTTTACATATCAATAATATTTTGATAACTATCGATGTGTATTTAGTTTAGTTTAATTGTTGTTAAATTGTGTGAACTATTTCCATAGTTTTTTTTTGTTTGTTAATTTGTGCGGAACCTGTTGGCTACACGATTAACCTGTGGCTTGAGAAACCACGACTTAGGGGCATCTAAGCCGTCAAAATCACCCAAGGATCGCACCTGGCCTGAGCCACACCAACCCTTAACATGGTTGGATTTTTTGTCCCCGCGGGTTTCGAACCGGTGACTTTAACATCACGGAGTGGCTTAACAACACACTCCGTCACCGACTGTCCTACACCTCGGGGAATTAAAAGTTGAAGGACATGGGGGTGGGCTTTGATCCACTTATGTGTGCACGGGTCACGATACCATTTATTATAGTATCTCTGGGTGCAACCACACGTTCGACCACTACCTCAAGGTGTCCCCATGGCTCCAGGTAAATCCCTCACGAGAATTGAACCTTGCCCAATGGTGAAAAACTCCTCACTTTCCACCATTGGATCCAACCCCTTTGGGCGAACTATTTCCATAGTTACGCTGCACACCTTATCTCATTTTTAAATTCATGTTATTTATTTACATTAAGTGTGAGTGTGCACATTAGTTCTTTTCCAATTAACTGTTTGCGGGAATAAAACTTATGTATTTGCATTAACATTCACCAGATTGTGTGAACTCTTTCCACAATTTGATGAGTTATTTTATCTCATATTTAATACATGTTAATTCTCTTTGCTCTTGATTGAGATCGGATTCTTCCCTCCCTCAATCAATATAGGATACTTTAGCTTTAGTTTAGAGTTAGATTAGTTATTTTTCTCTATTCTAGAATAGAATAGCTTCAAGAGAAGTCTCCTTATGCAAGAGAAAATCTATTGTTGGTTTGGCTGAGCCCTTATGTCAGCTTGAGGATTGTCTTCTTGCAAGCATGTAGCAGAAGGGTAAGTCTGACGTCTCTTCTTGTTGGTAAGAATTAGGAATATCATAAACCAACAAGGAGAGTGAAGGGTAACTAGACCCAAACTAGTCGAGGTCACCATATCAAACGGAAAATGGTCTAATTGGGACCTTCACCGGACGATTCTCTAAAAATGTTGATCATGGTCATTTCTGGCCATCAACATTTTTGGTGCTAGAAGGGCCAAAAATGGCGTGGAAAAGATATCAGATCACAAGAAATAAGAAAAAATTTCGAGCATAGATAAATTATTTATGAGTAATTTGTAAAAGATAAAAGAAATGCACCAATACTTACACTTTTTCACCTAGTTTTTTTAGAGGGAATAGGGGATTTTGATTTATTTAAACTTGATAAACAAGGCTTTAGATTAGTTTCCTTTACTTTCCGCATTGTATTGAGATTTATATTTAGAATTAGATTAATTTATTACATTTTGTTGAAGTCTCCTCATGCAGGAGCAATTTCATTTGTGGCTTAGTTGAGCCCTTGTGCCAACTTGAGGATTGATTCCTTGCAAGCTAGTTGTGAGAAGGTAATTCCTTCTTTTTCGTCTTATTTCTTATTTCTTTATTGCCAAAAATGACCATGTTCAACATCATAGGGAGATCACCCGATCAGGGCCCCAATTAGGTCCTTATCCGTTTGGGATGGTGATTCTAAATGGTTAAAGGTCTAGTTACCTTTATCTAAAACTAACTTAAGACAATTACTAATCTAATCTATATATAAAAAGATATGTACATGGCCTTCTATATGCTAATGTATTTCGATACTTTCTTTTATCAGCAGACAAAAGAGAAGGAATTATCTTCTCGCAACTAGATTGCAAGGAATAAATCCTTAAGCTGACACTAGGACTCAGCTAAGCCACAGATGAAATTTCTCCTACGTGAAGAGACTTCAACAAAATGCAATAAATTAATCTAATTGTAAATCTAAATCTAAATACAATGCAGAAAGTAAAGGAAACTAATATAACTTGATACTCAAGAGATAACTCTCAAACACCAAGTACAAGGATTTAAATATAGTGGGGATTAAACATGTTTTTATGATGAATGTCAAGTTGTTGAATTAGTTCAAACAATTAACATTATGATTGCTATACATGTTTTTTTTGGAGATATAAAACAATAAAAGATGGGCCATTAAAATGTAGAAATAGTTCATACATTTCAATGACAATTAAATCTATTTCAAATGACAAATTTTTGAGTAAATAGTTACTCAAAAATTGGATTGAAGTACAAGAGCAAATTGGAAATAAATAACAGATCTATAATACTATAAGATTAGATAGTTGATCTAATAGACAATCATTCCCATATCAAACAAAAGTAAAAAATATGAAATAATTGGCACAAATATGCCATTAAAAGAGTAAAATTTGCATTAATAGATAAACGTATTTGAATACAAATAATAAACATGATTTAATTGATGTGTTTCAACACAAGGGCTCAACTAATCCACAGATGAAATTGCAAGCTAGCGATGAGAGGGTAATTCCTTCACTTTTGTCTACTGATAAAAGCAAGTATCAAAATACATTAAAAGATAGAAGGCCATGTACATATCTTTGTGTATATAGATTAGATTAGTATTTAGCTTAAGTTAGTTTTAGATAAAGGTAATTGGACCTTTAACCAGTCAGAATCACCATCCCAAACGGATAAGGGCCTAATTGGGGACCTAACTGGGTGATTTCCCTATGATGTTGAACATGGTCATTTTTTTCCATCAACAGGTTCTAATTTCCTTTGTTCAAGTGGATTATGGGTTTTGTGACCACTGCGTCCTTTGTAGAATTGATTAATGGATCAGGATCAAGCTTCTTTAATCTCTCAAGGGGGTCTTATATAAGGCTTTTGACTCTCACCCTACCCTTTTCTTTTGGTAGTAGATGGATCAAGTAGAGCCATTAGTGAAGGTAGGAGAATGATGACAATCAAAGGTGTGAGAATAGGAAGATCTGAGGCACTAACACACCTATTGTTTGTATATGATGTTTTGTTATTCCATTTTGGATCAAAAAGGGAGGTTCAATGTTTCAAGAATATTTTACATCTTAACAATAAGGATAAAAGCATGGAAATAAATGAGAAGAAGTTTGCATTTTATACAATTGGTTTGGATGGTATTCAAGATTTGGGTATTGGAGGATTGTTTCCTTTTTAATACGTATACATGTTAGAAGGGGTTAAATATCTGGGCTTTATTCTTAATCCTAATTGCTATGGAAAGGCATGTCGATGCTTGTTACTGTCTAAATTGAAAAATGCATCTCTTTTAGGTGCAACAGGCTGCTCTCAATGGGAGTTAGAATGGTTTTGATAAATCCAGTGCTAGAAGCTATTCTAGTATACTCACATACCCTAGCATATGTACCCAAAGGTATTCTTGAAAAAATCAGAAATTTATGTTTTAATCTTTTATGGCAAGGGAGCAGTGATTACAAATGGAATCATCTAGTTAAGTGGCAGAGGATTGCAACTCCTAGGGGGATAGGGGTCGAAGAACATAAATTTATTTGGTAAATCGTTGGTATACAAATCATTATGGAATACCATCACAAAGGAGAGCCTATGGAAAATGATTCTTATACAAAAATGCTTGCTCCATGAACTCTCTTGGACTGGATTAGAAAGGAAAGGAAGATAATAGTTGTTAAGAACCAAATATCAATATAGCATAGAAAAACCTCAGAAAAAGTACTCAATTCCTTGAAAAAGAGATAATTTCAGATAATAAGCCTCTTCGAGGGGGAAACCTCCTTTTACCCCACTTAAATGTTCAAGTACAAGATGATTCAAAATGAAAATGTCTCCT
>JASDQU010321345.1:11356-21436 GCA_032191745.1 Picea mariana | reverse complement strand
GGTCATAAAATCCTTGCTCAAATTGCAATTTTGAGTTGTCTAAATTGTTGTTTTAATGTAGAAATAGATTTGACACCATCGAATAACCCTATTGCAATGTGATTTTGCAATGTTAACAAGTCATTTATTCAATTTCATCCATCCAAAATTATTCTTACCCAATTTCACACAAAAATTCAAATTTCCCTTCCCATTATTTTTATTTTAAGTGGCTGGAAAAGCTCTAATTCATAAAACAATTTGACTATATCATTTATTTCCCCTGGAAGTTTTCTTAAAACACTCTAGTTTTGGATCAACTTTGCAATCATTGAAATCATTAGAAATAGTGTTGTCAATAACCTAGATATGAGCATGCACTATGTATGCTCTAAAAACTTAAAAGAGATAAAAAAAAATCAATCATAAAAACATACAAATTATAAAATGTATAAAAATATTCATGCTTGTTCATAATTCTATATTTCGATAAATAACAAGTACAATTTGTATTCAAAGTTGAGAATGTCAACCACTAAAACACTAAAAAAAAAAATAACTAACTAATAAATGTTAATTAATTCCATTAAATATTTAAAAAGGAAGAAGTTCTCAATCTAATAAATACTTAACTAACTATCTTCTTTTACTGTCATGATTTATTCAGATATAAGGACATAATCCCTAATTTCCTCTCTATTTACAAAATGTGTTCCACTTTATAATTAATTCCAATGAAGTTGTCAATCTAATAAATACTTAACTAACTATCTTCTCTTACTTTTATGATGTATTCACTTTATAATTAATTCCATTGAATATTTAAACAATGAAGAAGTTGTTAATCTAATAAATACTTAACTAACTATTTTCTTTTACTCTCATGATTTATTCAGATATATAAGGAAAGAATCCATAATTTCCTTCCTATTTACAAAATGTGTTTCACTTTATTATTAAGAACAATCTGATTAAGTCCCCGAGGTATAGGACAGTCGGTGAGGGGGTGTGTTGTTAAGGCACTATGTGATGTTAAGTCACTGGTTCGAAACTTACGGGGACAAAAAATCCAGCCATGTTAAGGGTTGGTGTGGCTCGGGTCGGGTGCGATCCCCGGGTGATTTTGACTGCTTAGATGCCCCTGAGTCGCGGTTTCTCAGCCACAGGCTAGTCCCGCGGGTCACGGAAAAACTAGCAAAAAATAAATTAAAAAAATATGATTAAACATTAAAAATAAAAGGAAAACCAAGTGAACTATGCAAATTATGCAATAGAAATTAAATAACATCATAGTCCAAGCAAAAAATGTGTGTTTAATCTTGACTTTTGGTTTATGACCAAATGACAAATAATGTCACAGACTATTAGACAATGATAAAAGATTGTTGGTTGGGGCATTCAGATTCATACATTGTTGAAAATAGTTAAAAAGGATGCGATTTGCCAAATGGATGAACCTTTGTCCAGTATCATCCATTGGGGAGCAATAAGCACCTAATTACAGAGCATTTAATGCTTTGCATGTTGGAGTGTACACTGTTGGATTCAAAGTTACCTTGGACTCAACAATGCACATCCCAACATGCGGAGAAATTATTACTCTATAGTTGGATGCTTATTGTTCGCCTACCATCCAACCACTAGACCTTTAAATCCTTTAAAACTGTCACTATACATGTTTTGATTTTAGTTGTGGGTCTACTATCATACAATGGAAAATGGGACGGTTGATGGGCAATTGCAAACAAACCATAAAAATTTTGTCTGTGTGTTTGATCATCAGAAAACTTTTCGACAACAGGAAGTGCCTTCCACTCTTGGGAAATCAAAACATTATGTAATTCCACGGGTCATTAGAATCATGGGAATGACAACAAAACTAGCATTGAGAAGAAAAGGCGAAGAAAAGCAAAAGAGGATAACACTTATAATAATGGTGAAAACGAAACATTCGCATTCACATTCATGATGATGAAGAAGAAAACAAAACTTACAGTGAAGAAAGACATTCACATTTGTTGGTCCTTTGTTGGTCCTCAAGCTATTTTTCATGTTTTCAAATAGAACTAGTGGCCATGGATCGTTAGAAAGAAAAGAAACGTTCAAATTGTGTGATTCGTATGGATGGTGTTGCTTCTTATGTTCAGGATTCTTAGAAGAAGCCAAAGATCAAGGTTTGGTGGTTCAATGGGAAGTTTTACCTCTATATTTTCGCCAATGGATTTCCTATGCATTGTGTATGGAACTTCACTCTCGAGGGTTTATCATTGAGAGTCCCGTGTTGACATAAAGCTTTATGTCAAGGATTATCCTAACTCCCGAGGTAAGAAATCTCCAACCTCTCCTTTTTTATGCACTCTCCTTTTTAAGGTCTTGAATCTTGAAAAATCAAAATGAGGGACACAAAAAAATGTTGAAATATCAAAATGARTGACACGGAAGCAAACGTCAAGGTAAACCTGCATGGGTTTAACATTTTGCCCACTTCTCTTTAACATTCATATTAATGGTTACTTAGAATAAGMATGAATATTTGAGCTAATTATGCTCCTTATTTGTAATTAGTGACATCTAAAAYTAATATTGCTAAAAGTAGAGTAGATCAAGTAGATCAAAATCATGAGGAGAGGAGAAAAGGTGTATTTGACCCTATAATATTCATTCCATAATCCATATAGTTATGGGTTTGTATTTTACTTTGATTTGTATTTTACTTTGAGATGTTAAATTGTGTGTATGTATTTTGAATGTGGGTATTTTTTTTATATTAAAAAGTTGTTTTCCATAGATTATTATTTTTATTATTATTATTATTATTAATTGTATGTTTTTTGAATGTGGGTATTTTTTATATTAAAAAGTTGTTTTCCTAGATATTGAATATTGTTTTTTATTTGGTAATATTAAGTTAAAATTTCTAATTGTTTTCTTGTTTTTTTTATGTATATACATGAAACTTGAATTTTGGATTCATTTAGGGTTCTAAATACCTTGGTTTTATCGATTTCATTGTCAAAAAAGATATTTATGGAAATCATGTGTTTAAGGATAGTTAAAGGAAAACCCCCTTTCTAATGCAATATGAACAAATATATATCCAAATCTTATGTAAAGGAAGATATTAGATTAGACTTTAAAAAGAGAGAAAAATAATCTTGAAGACAAGGATTTTACAAAACAAGTGCACGACACATAGACTTAGTGGTCAACATCATAAAGAACAAAGTTGATTATGTCAAACCAATCTTATCAATATATAAAATCTTATAAGAAAAAATCCCAACAACATCGAAAGTTGCATGGTGGGATCCATTCAAACAGAAGAGAACAAAAGCAATAGTCAAACCTGAGACATACAAAACCCACCATAGATTATGCACAATATACAAAATTTAAATCAAATTAAAGGCATGGGATTCTAGCTATTAGTGCCACCACTGAGAGAGGAGCAACAACATCCTACAACTCCGGGGAAGTATTGATTTTTGGTTGTATTATTTCATGTATTTTTGTGGAGGCACTATGGGATTAGTATATATAAACAACCAAGTGATGGGACGAGAGTTCAAAGTTAACAATCTTTGTCTTAAAAGTAAATAGATTATGGGATTTAAAGTGTTTAAGGATGTTGAATCTTATGATCTAAATGGGTTGGCATTTATGATCAAAGAATTTGTTTAAGAGAATAGACCACAAGAAAGAAGGTGAGTAGTAGCAATGCAACCCGCTAAAAAAATAACACTCTACTTTCCTTTTGAAAAATATCCACCATGTATTCTCTTTTGCATTCCCCTCCCATGTGTGATCGATTGGTTAGTTGGAATAAATAGTTTCTTTCACCCACTTTATGGATGTCATGATGATGAAGAAGATGTTATATTTTAATACACCTCAAGTTTGGTCTATTATTTCCATAGTTATACACAATTAACCCAATTGATCTGTAAACACAAACACACTGAGATGCCTAACTTATTTTAGCATAATAGAACGATGAATCATCAATACAAAAGAGACACAATTTTATGTCTGTAACTTTATCCATTTCTCTGAATCTGAGGACCAAAACCAGTCCTCTCAAAGTTATCAAATCTGAGGACAAGACTAGTCCTCTCAAAATTACCAAATMWRAGGACAACCTTGTCCTCTAATATACAAACAAGAAACCAAACCTCAACAATATTATGGAAATCTCCTATGCCCACAAATTTGTTGCAGACCACATGTACGACCTACCGAGGTCACCTGACGTCGGCCTGTACAGACCCACTCCTGCTTAGAAGAGATTGTACGGATGTATTAGACTGTTCCTTTAGCAACCCGCATACATATGCGACTATTCCCACTGCAACCCACGTACATGCAAAAAATTGTACGGACACTTCAAACGGCTTGCTCCACTTCGTACGACTCGCTCCACTTCTTACAATATCTTCCTTCTGAGGTTGTCTCTCTCTCCCACACACGAGGTGTGCCTTTCCCTACCAAAAACAAAAAATAGAGAGTCCTCAACCTTAAGCCAGATTTTCCACCCAAGCAGAATTTCCCTTTGTTGATATCTTCAAGCCTCATAGCACAAGTGTAGACTCACTTATGCTAACTCCATTCTTCTATGATGATATAATGAGATTTCACAATGACCTCTCTCCTTTATATACAATCCTTGGGGGTCACCATAGAAGCCCCTCCACAAATCAACATCAAATTAGGGTTTCTTTGTGGGTGTGACGCCCCAACACAAGCCCACAAATCCCATCACCAAACCTATGAAGCCCCCACTCAAATCCAATGGGGTTTTCACCAAACCGAAAGGCTAATATGGTGTCAACAAAGATTCCCACATGCTTGACACCTTGGCCTCCTGTGGGAATACCTCTCGAAGCTACAAAATCAACACTCCCTCTTTGCGAGGGAGGTATCCCATCCACCATCAGCTGGATGTACCTCTAGTACTAGAAGCATCTCTCTTCCAAATCCAAGGTGGTCTGCTTCCTCATCTGTACTCCAATAGTCCAAACTGGCTACTCCCTCTTTCATTGCAACAAATGGGTCTGTGAACTCTTTCACGGTTTTCTAGTTGGCCCCATCCTTGGTCACTGGAACACATCCAACTATCCTATTTGTCTGACTTGCCACATACTCGATCATTGGAACACATCCAGTTGTCTAGTCTATCTGAATAGTTGTATCCTCGGTCACTAAGGAAAAATCTATCTGAATGGCTGCATCCTCAGTCACTGTAGCACATTCTACTAAAACACATGGATACTCCATACATGTCTCACATGCCCTAGAAGCCTCTTGTCTATGAAGTTCATGTCTGGCATCCTCTATCACAATAGCATTACCTATTGAAATACATGGATCCTCCATGGATGTCTCATATGCCCTATAAGCCTCCTACCTATGAAGCTCATGTCTGGCCTCCTCCACCCATGACACCTATCTATTAGTCCTAGAATATGTCTCTCTCTTAACTAAACCTGAGGGGGAACTCCTTCTTGATGACCATATCTCTCTCTGAGCCAACTGACTCTCCCTGAGATCGGGTTCACTTTAATATCTCATGCTCCTCCAAAAACTTGACTCCCTCTGAGTCTGCACATCCCTTGGGGCCATCTTCTCCCTTTCCATTTTCCTCTGCATAGTCATGGGAAGATTCTCCTCCCTCCTAGATCTTGAGGGCTGACTCCCTCTTAACTTTGGCTCCCTTTGAGCATACACCACTAGTGGGGTCACCTACCTCACCACTCGTGGAGCCACTTTCTCCTCGTCATTTGTCTTGTTGCGCCTGCTAGTCACAAAACTCATAGGTTAGCCCCTCAACCTATATAGGTTTCCCTCCCTAACTCCAAGAACCATTTCTAGTCTAAAAATAGACCACTTGGGCACAAGCAATATCTATCCATATTGAAACAATACATGATAGCCCTTCATCTCAATCTATGAAACTGAAAGAACACTCCTCATGAGTTCTGGCACCCACAACACATTTGACANTGTTAGCCCCTCAACCTATATAGGTTTCCCTCCCTAACTCCAAGAACCATTGCTAGTCTAAAAATAGACCACCTGGGCACAAGCAATATCTATCCATCTTGAAACAATACATGATAGCCCTTCATCTCAATCTATGAAACTGAAAGCACACTCCTCATGAGTTCTGGCACCCACAACACATTTGACACCCTCAATATCTCTCCTGACTCCAATTGAAATGATACAATACAAGATCCTCGTAATGAATGCTTGGTTGTTGTGCTAAGATCCACACATAAGTATGAGTCAGTCTCTATGAGAGTATCAAATAGCTCTCTAGCACTTGTCATATGGCAATATGCTTCGCTATCCACCAACCATCTCTCCTTACTGNAATTGGCAATATGCTTCGCTATCCACCAACCATCTCTCCTTACTGGAGATAGTACCTGAAAGGATGGAGACCAACAAGATCTCCCTTTGGAATATGTCTGCAACCTCATCAACCTCTATTGTTGATTCCTACTACCTTCTTCCTCTTCCCTTCCGGTGTGGACACTGTGAAGCATAATTACCTAAGTCATGGCACTCACAACATCTGATCTTACCAAGATCCTTCTTCTGTCTCGACTTTGGATATGCTTCTCTCTCGGGAGAATCCCTTCTCTCTGAGGGACCTCTTCTGTCTGGAGAATCCCTTCTGCCCTTTCTAGTGTGGGATGCAAGGGCATGGTTCCCATCCCTGCTACTCTTCACCACACCATCCATACCATCCCTGGATGCTAACTGAGTCTCCTCCCAGATTTAATCAGTCCATAATCTGTCAAAGTATGATAACCTATATCGCGCATAGATCCCCTGCACAAATGGTTCCCAGGACCTGGGAAGACCTCTCAATGCTACATTCGCCAACTCATCATTCTACATTGTCTCACCAATAGCTGTGAGTTGATCTCATATCTGAGCAATCTTCATAAGATAATTGACAACTATGTCTTCACTATTCATCTCGACAATATGAAATCGATGCTTCAAGCGCAACATCCTACCAGTATTCTTTTTTTGGTAAAGACCCACCAAAACATCATACATATCCTTGACAGTTTCTTTCTTGGCAATGTGAGGAATTAAGTGGTCCTTCACAGACTCTAGCAATACTCACTTGGCCTTCACTTCCCTCTTCTTGTGAAATGCAAAATCTACTGGATCAATCAGGTTAGGAGCCACATCCTCAACATACTCCTTGAGATCATTCTCCTCCAACACAAGGAGAACCCTCACCTTCCAAGACCGAAAGTTGTTTTCCCCTTCCAACCTATCCTCAAGCTTCAATGTATTCACCATCTTGACCTACCCGAAACAAGAACAAGAACAAGTACAAGACTCTTCCAGTGTTGTAGCCAATAAATTTTCTCAAGATGATCATGCTCTCTTCAAATCCCAAGCTTTAATACCATGTTAGATTTTACTACACCTTAGGTTTGGTGCATTGTTTCCATAGTTATACACAATTAACCTAATTGAACTGTAAACAACAACACACTGAGATACCTAACTTCTTTTAGCACAACGGAACATACAATAAGATAATAGATGAATCATCAATACACAAGAGACACAATATTTATGTTTTGTAACATTAACCTTCTCCAAAAATGAGGATCAAATCCAGTCCTCTCAAAGTTACCAAATCTGAGGACAAAACTAGTCCTCTCAAAATTACCAAATCTGAGGATAACCTTGTCCTCCAATATACAAACAAGAAACCAAACCTCAACAATATTATGGAAATCTCCTTTGCCCACAAATTTGTTGCAGACCACCTATACGACCTACTAAGGTCACATGACATCATCCTGTATGGACCTGTCCCTGCCTAGAAGATATTGTATAGAGGTATTATGCGATTGCAATCCAACATTTGTCCTTTTGAAGTTCTACGAGGTCCCATGTTTCATTCCTCTTTAAGGCATCAATTTCTTCCTTCATTGCTACTTTCCATTTAGCACTATCAGATACCTCTATTGCTTCCTGATAACAACTAGGTTCTCCATCATTAGAAATCAAAGAAACATATATAGCATAATCATCATACCTCTTAGGAAATTTTTTGACCCGTGTAGATCTTCATAGAGATTGTTGTGGTATTGCCTCAATTTCCTGGAATTTTTTTGTATCATTATCTTCTTTTGTAGGAGCTTCTTCACGAACATCTTCATTCTCCTTCTCTCTTGTAGATGATCTAGTCTCCAACTGAATTTGTTGATTTTGTGGTACTTCTTCATGTTTAACTTCAACATCTACATTTGATTTTATGAGTGACGATTCATCAAAAAAATTAAAATAAAAAAATTGTATTAAAAAAAAAACAAATATTCAATTTAAAAATATATATATTAAAACTAAAGTAAAGTAAACTAACCTAAATTAAATTTAAAATAAAAAATTAAAATTAAAAATTAGCATTAACTTTAACTAAATTAAACATAAATTAAACTTAAAAATATATATATATATTCAATACTAAACCAAATTTAACCCCAAAAAAAAAAAAAATTAAATTAAAATTTTTTTTTTATTTTATTTGGTTGCGAGCTATGTTTGGGCTGCTTGGGGGTCGAGGGGGTTGTTGGAACAAGAATAATTTTGAGCTTTTGAACTTTATATTTATGCCCTCTTACATTCAAAACCTCTGAACGTCGAATCACTGAATTGATAATAACGTTTATGATTGGCTAAAGTTAACGATTTGAATAATTATTTTGATTTTCCAGGTGATAAATTGCATCAGACTTTTTAATCTCTCTGTAAACAGATCTATACGAAGAACGATAGATTTTATAAAGCTCTTCAATTTTCAAAGTTATTTTACCATTTCCAATTAACAATTTTTTATTCAGTGAAGAGCTTACAGACTTCTCTTGTTACATGTAGGATAATTTTATGTCCTTAAGGATTATGGCGCCATGAAAAGTTGCAAGGAAGCCTGATGGATCAGATTTTAGAATATAGAAAAACGCTAAACCAGTTTGGAAGCCTGATAAACTAGGAAAGGGACCAAATATGGCAGGGAAGGGATAAATAAACACCAAAAATCCCTAAAGTATTAAGTCCCCGAAGTGAGAGATCTGGTGCTGCGTGTCCTTTTGATTTGGACGGTCGGGATTTACTTCGAGACTCCAAGCTTCAGGTGTTCCAAGATGCATAATACCACAAAGTCCCGAAGTGTCGAAGTCTTTAAGTGATGAGAGACTGCCATGCCAATCGGGCATGTACTACTCCGGGAGAACTTCATGCTTCACAATCCAAAATTCCCGAAGTGTCGAAGCATGTGGTGACCATCAATTGAGATACGGGGAACACTCATCAACCATGACACGTGGCACTCATTTCTGGTCATTTGGAAGTGTCATTTTCCCATTTCCACATGACACGTGTCACCCTTCTCTTCATAACACGTCAGCACAGTGACGTCGGGTCACCAAGTCAGATTCAGGAGATTGTCCTCCGCGAGGTATTCCTTCTTAGTATTCAAAGCTCCCGAACGCCAAAATTAGCACCATCTCTAAACTTGGCTAAAAGGATTCTGGAGTTGGCAGATAGATAAACTTCAGCATGGTGCTAAAATAACAGGATTACCCATATCACAAATTGCAACAAGAACAACGATCAAGAGTGATTGTGGGGGGGCAAAGTTGCGCAGGGTTTAATTTCGAAGGGCGGTCCCACAATTTAAACCGTGGTTTTCTCTAGGGGGTACGTGGCATCACCAGGTGCATTGCGAGACGAAAGGTGGGTTACCTCAAAACCACTTCCTTGCACCCCCACAAAATAGACCGTTAGAATCCCAACTCAACACCTATCATCCACCCACTCCACCTTTCACCCTCCAACCTGTCACACCCTCCATGCTCTCGATACCGTCCACCTCACCACCTACATTCCCGCATCCACTCATCCCACCTCTTTATTGGATACTTGTCCCCACTTCATCCTACCCATAGATAGTTACTCTTCCATGTGACTGGTATCCATCCCTTGACGAGCCAATGTTGTGTTATTCATCTAATTATCCTTCCCCCCATGACCTTGRYTGTWTGATTTCAYTGCCWYACTGWMCMT
>JASDQU010321345.1:0-11350 GCA_032191745.1 Picea mariana | reverse complement strand
AKGKWCAGWKAGGCARTGAAATYAAACARYCAAGGTCATGGGGGGAAGGATAATTAGATGAATAACACAACATTGGCTCGTCAAGGGATGGATACCAGTCACATGGAAGAGTAACTATCTATGGGTAGGATGAAGTGGGGACAAGTATCCAATAAAGAGGTGGGATGAGTGGATGCGGGAATGTAGGTGGTGAGGTGGACGGTATCGAGAGCATGGAGGGTGTGACAGGTTGGAGGGTGAAAGGTGGGTTACCTCAAAACCACTTCCTTGCACCCCCACAAAATAGACCGTTAGAATCCCAACTCAACACCTATCATCCACCCACTCCACCTTTCACCCTCCAACCTGTCACACCCTCCATGCTCTCGATACCGTCCACCTCACCACCTACATTCCCGCATCCACTCATCCCACCTCTTTATTGGATACTTGTCCCCGCTTCATCCTATCCATAGATAGTTACTCTTCCATGTGACTGGTATCCATCCCTTGACGAGCCAATGTTGTGCTATTCATCTAATTATCCTTCCCCCCATGACCTTGATTGTAATTTATTGCCTCACTGAACATACCCAAAGGGACAGATGGCAATGAAATCAAACAACCAAGACAATATGCCAAATTATTGAGGTGGCCTTAATGACATCTGTACTCAGCCCAGCGGACTAAAGGAAATGAGCGCTTCTACCAGCAGACGAAGAGACAGAGGAAAGCGCTAGCAAAACTCATAAATATTCACACGTTGTTGTTTTATTCAAATGTATGTTATTTTAGTTAAATATTGTAAGAAGTCCAATGATTTTCAGTTGTGACATATTTTGTATAAATACATATATTTAAGATCTATTCTAGGCTACTTCTTGCCGAATGTAATAGAGAAACCCTCTTTTTGAGTATTAATACAAGTGCAGACAGAGATTCTAATTTTCGTTCAATTTGAGTTATGTGTTTCTTTTGCGTTTCCATTTTCCCAAATTTCTATATGTAATTCCTTGAAGAGCGATTGGTTGCAATTTAGTATTACAACTACTGTGATCATATTACACCATCAATTCATTCAATAAACAATTTTTCCTCTGTTATTACTGTGAGTAAAACAAGACCTGCGATTTGCGTGAATTTATGCATTCTATATCATGTTCAAGGGTGCTTTCTTTACCTTTCTTCCAYTGCAAACAAGGTGAGACTCATATGTAATTGATGCATGAATTTGGTTAACAGTTTTGTTACTCTTTTCTACACCATTTTATATTATAATTGAGACTCAGATAACAAGATACAGCCTATGTATTATCCTATTATTAATTTCATTTAAAGATCATTTATCATAAAACTAAAGGTAGTAAAAGCACTCATTAAAACATTTTCTTTAAACACTTCTGATACCTGACATTATTCTTTGAGACTTTCGATTAATCTTAGGAACAACATCTTTTTGGCGTCATTGTTGGGGATGGAGAAACRAAATCATTTTTCCCTCGGAAAACAACCAAGTTAAATTTTGGTCTTTGATGGTGAACAAATATTGAATCRTGAAAAGGTTCATTTTTTCACCTTGCTACTCCTTGGTTAGAAGACTCCACATGATTCACTGACGACTCCATTGGTTTCGAGATGTCAATTTATTTCGTTGCTCGTATTGATACRAGGTTTTCTCCTTTGGACTTTACGAATGTTTTTGGTTTTCCAAATGTTGTTCCTGATATTAAATAATGAGGAGATTATCTTCCTAGTTTTAGAGAGGATATAGATGATAATCCTACACAACATTTGTTTGAGTTTCATAATCTTATGGATCAATTGGATATTCATCACAAAGATGTTTTGATGAAATTGTTCATGTTTAGTCTGGGAGGAGATGCTCATCATTGGTACAAGTCCCTTCCTCCTTCCAGCATCTCATCGTTGAAAGAATTTCATGCTTCCTTCCATAAGTATTGCAGGAGGATCTATCCAGCTGATCTTCCTTTTGAAGACTGTTGCAATTTAGATTTCATAGAACAAGATTGTAAAGATAATCAGTTTGTTGATGAAAAATCAGAACATGATAGCAATTGTGTTCAAATATATGAAGAAGAATTTGCAGAGAAACAAGATCTCCTTCAAACGGATCAGGCAAATTTATATGAAGAAGACTTTGAAGTAAATCAAGAAGAGGTTTCTTGCAGCATTAAGAATGAAGACGAAATGATTGCAAGAAAAAATGAAGAAATCTTTGCAAACCCTCCAGTCTTTCAAGAAAATCAAAGACAGGATGATGAATCTTCTACTGATCTAGATCCTTGTGAAGGCCAATGGCTTATTGAATACCATAAGCAATCAACTCTTGGAAAAGATGATTTTGGCAATGACACTCTAAGTGCATTTGTCATTATACCAAATGTTCGTAGTAATAACTGTCATGATCAAACTATTGTTCTAAATTCTTACTATGATCAAGCTGTTATTATTCAGTCATCATTACCAGATCATCAAGAAATGGAGGTTTTTGAAAGTCAAAGTTCAGAAATTTTATATAATCATCCTATTTGTGATGAGTATCCAGACAATAAAGAAGAGCAGATTTATTTCCCAACATGCATGGAAACACACAATAGTTCTGCTTTGTTTGATAATTGTGATGAATGTGATATTGAAGTTGATGAGAAGCAAATCATTTCTTTTTCTTCAGAGGGTTCACTTCAGTGAGAAAATAATCAGTTGCACTGTAAAAGCAATCAACTTGTGTATGACAATGATGAAGAAGATTCTTGGACAAGAGATGGAGGAGATAAGGAGGGGTTACTGGAGCAATTGATCTCTTCTTCTTGTTTAGCAACTATTGAGCAACATACTAGTGAGCCTCAATATGACATTCTCGAGCCTGAAAAAGAAAAGATCAGTAGTGATGAAAGTGTGCAAAGGAATTTCATACAGCCTGGTCAGCAGGAAGAGGTATCGGTTGATTTTGAAAATTCTTTATCTTTTCATGATCCAATAGTCATTTGGTTGGAGAATTTTCTTTAAGAGGTCCAAAATGTTGCAGCGTTTTGTGGGCAACCAAACTTCAGTAGTGAGTGAAAACTACCTATTCATTCTTTGTTGCAAAAAATTTAGTATATTTTCATTCCTTCGTTTAGCAACAAGCAAGGTATGTTAACCAATCCACTATTTGCATGGCTCCATTGGAAATTCCATATTACTTGATCAATGGAATTTTGCCTGATTAGTGTAGGGGCAATGTATATAAATAAGTTGTCCAAATCAACATTTCATTTCAGCATTCTAGTTCTGCGTTTTATTTCAGTTCAGTAGTTTGGTTCTCAGTTTGGTATCTAGTATGATTCATTTTTTAGGCATTATGACTCCATATCCCAATGACAGGGTTCAGAGTTTGACGAAGTTAATTTCAGGTCGCAGGAGGATGAAGGCATGTGGTCTATTGTTCTTGGTGCTATGCAAAATATATCTTATTTAACAGGAGATGAGGCTCAAGAAAAACTCAACACTCATCTTTTCGTCTTTTCGATTGCTCTAAAAAGCAGGTGATAAATAAATAATATTCCTTGTTGAAAATGCAAAAGAAAAATAAGGTATGAGTCCCTATTCTTCTTTATAGTCTGAATAAAATTGATTGAAATGAATGCAAAGGGAGTTTTTCTCATGATAATATTATCACCTAACCTAAAAATCAGAGAGATATAAAATTACAACTTAAAGTATCATACTAATAAATTCTAAAGCCATCCTTGAATTAAAGATAAAATAATAATAATAAACAAGCTGGACGGAATTATGAATTAAATACACAATCTTATGTGGGATTGTGATTTTTCTATCAGGTCTTCTAAATCCTCATTCGACTACTTTTGTCTATCCCCAAGTTCTTATCTACTTCAGATTTCCTTTATCCTTGCTTAATATTCATAAAGAGAAAGAAGCTCACCTTGACTCTGAGAACTCAAAAACATATTTTCAAAACAAGGTTAGACAAAAATATTTATCCTCCTTTGCTTTCAATTGAAAAAGTATGTCTAGGATAATCCTAATAATTTTAGCTCTTTTATCAGACTTTAAATTGACTAATTCGCTCAAGTTTGATCCCTGAAAAGATTAATATTCCCGTAAGTTTCTCCCTATAGGCGAAGGTGTATTGAAAATTTGAAGAAAGTTAGTTTCAGACTATTCTCAAAATTGTTGACAGACCTTCTTTTCAAAATTTTAAATAGATATCATCCCTTGTATGATACATACAGATTGATTTCCCCCACTTCAAAATGTTAAAATATAAGACAGATGGTCAAAGGAAATTCATAATTTTATTTCCCCCATCTAGTCCAAAAGAGACAATGAAAGGGAATTCATATAATGATTGCCCTCATCTCAGCAAAAGTACAAAAGTATTGATTGAAGTCGTGAAAGGAAATTCAATGGGAGAAGTGGATAACTTCACCGGGGTATTGAACATGCTCGTTGGCAGTGAAGAAATATCTATGATATATGTAAGGCTATCATACATATCCATATAACATACTTTGTCTTCTAGTTCTCTTTTCGGTGATATTTACACTCTGAACCAACTAGGGACTCCCTAAAATAAATTGTTACATATGCTTAACCTTGATGCAAACAAAGTCAGTCAGAGTCTGATATTTCAATTAAAGCTATTTTGATTATCTGAAACAATTCTTGAATCAGTTGTAAGAAAAGTAAATTTTAAATAGCCTAAGTTAAGAGAAAATAATTGAGCATGTTTCGAAGGTTCTCAAGATTCGGTTAAGTACGTTCTTCTATGAATGATTAATCCTTGAATAAAACAGGAAAATGTTTTTCCAAAAAATCAATAATGACTCCATTTACCCAATAAAGGCAGTTGGTCTACTATTCTTTCGTGCCTCACAGGGAGCCACAATCCCCAAATGGATCATATGTTGGAACATGAATAATTTTGAGTTGTTGAACTTTAGATTTCTGCTCTCTTACATTCAAAACCTTCAAACGCCGAATCATTTAATTTATAATAATGTTTTGTGATTGGCTAAAGTTAACGATTTGAATAATTATTGTGATTTTCATGGTGATAAATTCCATCAAACTTTTTAATCTCTCTATAAACAGATCTATACGAAGAACGATAGGTTTTATAAAGCTATTCGAATTTCAAAGTTATTTTACCATTTGCAATTAACAATTTTTTATTCAGTGAAGAACTTACAGACTTCTCGTGTTACATGCAGGATAATTTTATCTCCTTGAGGATTATGGTGCCATGAAAAGTTGCAAGGAATCCTAATGGATCATATTTCAGAATATAGCAGAACGCTAAACCGGTTTGGAAGCCTGATAAACTAGGAAAGGGACCAAATATGGCAGGGAAGGGCTAAATAAACACCAAAAATCCTCAAAGTGCTAAGTTCCCGAAGTGAGAGATCCGGCGCCGCATGTCCTTTTGATTTGGACGGTTGGGATTTACTTCAGGACTCTAGGCTTCCAGCGTTCCGAGATGCATAACACCACAAAGTCCCGAAGTGTCGAAGTCCTGAAGTGACGAGAGACTGCCACATCAACCGGGCCTATACTACTAAGGGAGAAATTCATGCTTCACAATCCAAAACTCCTGAAGTGTCGAAGCACGTGGAAACCATCAATTGAGACACGGAGCACACTCATCAGCCATGACACGTGGCACTCATTTCTGGTCATTTGGAAGCGTCATTCTGCCATTTCCACAAAACAGGTGTCACCCTTCTCTCCATGGCACGTCAGCACAATGGAGTCAGGTCACCAAGTCAGATTCGGGAGATCATCTTCTGGGAGGTATTCCTACTCAATATTCAAATATCCTGAACGCCAAAATTACCGCCATATCTAAACTTGGTTAAAAGGATTCTGGAGTTGGAAGACAGATAAACTTCATCATGGCCCTAAAATAGCAAGATTACCCAGATTGCAAATTGCAACAAGATCAACGGCCGAGAGCGATTGCGGGGGACAAAGTTTCGCAGGGTTTAATTTCGAATGGCGGTCCCATAATTTAAACCATGGTTTTCTCTCAGCGGTACGTGGAATCACTAGGTGCATTGTGGGGCGAAATGCGGGTTACCTCAAAATAACTTCCTTGCGCCCCCACAAAATATACCATTAGAATCCAAACTCAACACATGTCCTCCACCCACTCCACCTTTCACCCTCCAACCTGTCACACCCTCCACGCTCCCGATACCGTCCACCTCACCACCTACATTCTCACATCCACTCATCCCACCTCCTTATTGGATACTTGTCCCCATGTCATCCTGTCCATAGACAATTACTCTTCCATGTGATCATTATCCATCCCTTGACAAGCCGACATTGTGCTATTCATCTAATTATCCTTCCCCCCATGACCTCGATTGTAATTCATTTCCTCATTGAACATACCCGAATGGACATATGGCAACGAAATCAAACAACCAAGACAATATGCCAAACAATTGAGGTGGCCTTAATGACATGTGTACTCAGCCTAACAGACTAAAGGAAATGAGCGCTTCTACCAGCAGACGAAGAGACAGAGGAAAGCACTAGCAAAACTCATCAATATTCACATGCTCTTAATTTATTCAGATGTATGCTATTTTAGTTAAATGTTGTAAGAAGTCCAACAGTTTTCAGTTGTGACATATTTTGTATAAATACATAGATTTAAGATCTATTTAAGGTTGCTTGCCGAATATAATAGAGAAACTCTATTTTTGAGTATTAATACAAGTGCAGACAAAGATTCTAATTTTCGTTCAATTTGAGTTATGTGTTTCTTCTGTGTTTCCATTTTCCTGAATTTCATTATGTAATTCCTTGAAGAGTGATTGGTTGCAATTTAGTATTTCAACTATTGTGATCGTATTACACCAACAATTCATTTAGTAAACAATTTTTCCTCCATTACTACTGTGAGTAAAACAAGACCTGCGATCTACGTGAATTTATGCATTCTATATCATGTTCAAGGGTGCATTCTTTACCTTTCTTCCACTGCAAACAAGGTGAGACTCATCTGTAATTGATGCCTAACTTTGTTTAACAATTTTTTAACTCTTTTCTACACCATTTGATATTATAATTGAGTCTCAAATAACGAGATGCAGCCTCTGTATTGTCCTATAATTATTTTCATTTAAATATCATTTCTCATAAAACTGAAGGTAGGAAAATCACTCATTAAAACATTTTCTTTAAAAAAATTTGATGCCTGGCATTATTCTTTGAGCCTTAAGATTAATTTCAGGAACAACATGGGTGATGCCCGACATCACCCCAGCCAGAAATTAGCGCCCTTTTTCCACCGCGCTCATCCTCTGCCTTACGATTTGCTTGATTTTGATCAAGCAACCTTCAGTTACCTCTGTGAGTGATCGACAATCCTATTTCTCCTTCTCTCTCAGATCCTTCAAGTATGAGCTCGAATACTACTTGTTATGCAACGAAACCATAAACCAAACAAGAATAAACAAGACAAAGATACAAGACAAAAATCACACAAATGAACACAACTAATTTACATGGTAAGACCCTTCAAAAGGGAAACATCCACGAGGAAATGATAATCGGTTTTATTATTGTTCAAGGGAGAATTACAACAACCAAACTCGAATTACAGCCATCTCTTACACCCATCCCACACATTGTATTTTACTCTATGGGATTGCATAGATAATAACATATCTCCAACAATTATAATTAATGTGCACCTGCATGTACCATTATTTGAGACCTATCTCATTGGATTCCTCTCTTCACCCCGATCGATGTCATACCTATCATTTTTCAACAATTTTTTTTCTTGTGGACCCGACCCCTTCCCAACACCCCTATTTGGAACATATTCCATTGACTTCCTCTCTTCACACTAATCGTAGTGGTACCATTCACCAGTAACCCTTTTCTACGAGGTCCCACTTTCCCCCTGTCCCATCCCCATGGCCCACACTCACAACCAATACTGAGAACAAATTCTCACTTCCTTGGAAAAATCTAATGACCATACCTGGATTGATATTTATTCCATTACTTCCATTATTGGTAACCTCAACTCTCGTTATTGTAGGGATTTTGCACCCTATAGGAGTTGATCTCCCTTAGATTCTACCAAYGCCTAAGACAAGAATAGAGACATAAACTAAGGATGTTCCTAGATCTGATYCATACATGAAAACAACCAAAGAAGACGAAAACCTCCCAAAGATCAAAGCAATCATGCATGGATTGACAACAGATCTAATAGTATATCATAACACATAATTATATTAATTCTCTACYAATGAATACATAAACTTATATGAACGATTAGATAGAGGGAAACATCCAGTATGTCTTCTATTAATCAAAGAAGAAATATTACAACTTACAGATGTAAACTGAAGAGATAGCCTCCTTGCAAGCTCGTTGCCCAAATMTTACAACCAAATCACCAGAGTAACCTTGCTAGCTCTTTCCTCCCCCTTCCTATTGGAAATGGATTGGTTCTTATARGGATTTAGGGATAAGATCATCAAKCTCATAATGGAATCCTTCTYGAGGCTAAATCCCAGGAAATCAGTAGGGGATCTCATCCATTGCAATAAACTCCAAAAAGGGGAGTTTTTAGGCTCAATCKCTCCCTAAACACATAGACAAAGCGACGGGTCACTCCYTGGCAGGCCAGAAAGGGTGACCAAACCTCTTGGTCACACCCTTAATGAACRCAAAGGGAGACCAAGTGGAAATTGGGCTAGAAACTCAAGGAAGAAGTGATGARAACCGTTGAATTGGATAGGTGACCCCTTAGGAGATAATGGCTCAATAGTTAGGGGGTTAATAACTATATATAAAAATTGAAACAAAAATTCTTCTTCAAGTTTCACTTTCAATCAACAATGTTTTTCAATGAATGCAAAAGTCGGAAGAAAAAACCAAACATGCAAGCTTAAAGCACACAAAAATTTTCAAGTCTAGATAATAGTTTGAAGGGTTATCCAAATGATCTCTCAAGGAGATGCTAAGGATCTGTGGACTAGTCGAGGAGGTCAAGGAAAAGAGTTATGGTTAGACAAATGAAACAAGAAGTTCAACAAGATAACAGATGAGTGGCATACAAAAAGAGAGGAAACATTTTCAACAAAAAAGCAAAAAATTTCACAAAAAATTGTAAAATTCACAGCAAGAAATCTAAGGCAGATCCAAGGTGGATATGCAGTGTTGAATAGGGACACAAAAAACATATATGAGTGGGTTTTCTGAAGTATAACTCTTCAAAAAGGGTTCTCAAGATAATGGTCACTCCCTGAAAAGTGAGACAGAGCGACCAGTCGCTCCCTAGGAAGGGAGACAGGGCAACCAGAAAGTATGGTTACACCTAGTTAACCTAGGAGGATGGTTGGTCACTCCCTTATAGAGAAAAAGGTGCGACCAAAGGAGGTTGGTGGCTCTGTGTACACAAAGAAAGGGCGACCGAACCTGGGAACTGAAAAAATGGTGGATCTAGACGAGATCTGACAGATATGGGATATGGGTTTCTTCAACTAGTCTTAGAAAAGAGTGGGGAAATGATTGGGATGGAAGAAGAGAACTTAAAAGGGCAGAGATATCTATAAATAAGATTAAAAAATTCAACAATCTAAGGCGATTAATACATGGAGAAAAACTTCCCCAGTATGGTCGTTAATCTGTTGTAGGGATTTTTCACACTGCATGAGTTGAGCTCCCTTAGGTTCTACCAGCGCCTAAGACAGGACTAGAGACATAAAATAAGGATGTTCCTAGATCCGATTCATACATGAAAACCTCCCAAATACCAAAGCAAATATGCATGGATTGACAAAAGATCTAATAGCATATCATAACACATAATTATACTAATTCTTTACCAATGAATACATAAAATTATATGAACAATTACATAGAGGGAAACATCCAATATGACTTCTATTAATCAAAGAAGCAATATTACAACATACAAATGTAGACTGAAGAGATGATCTCCTTTCAAGCTATTTTCCCAAGTCTTGCAACCAAACCACCAGAGTAACCTTGCTAGCTCTTTCCTCATCTTTCCCATGGGAAATTTCTTGGTTTTTATAGGGCTTTAGGGATAAGGCCATATAGTTATTAGGATAATATTCGCAAGCTCATAATGGAAGCCTTCTCGAGGGTAAACTCCAAGAAATCAATGGGAAGTCTCATCCATTGAAACATAATCCAAAAATAGGAGCTTCTAGTCTTGGTCGCTCCTTAAACACATAGACATATCAATTGATCGCTCCTTGGCAAGCCAAAAGGAGCGACCAACCCTTTTGGTCACCCTTAGTGAAGGAAAATGGTGACCAGGTGGGAAATTAGCTAGAAACTCAAAGGAAAAGTGGTAGGTTTTAAGGGTTAAAATGAGGGGTTTCTAGGGGATAATGACCTAGTGATTAGGTGATCTTTAGGTGATAATGACCTAACGATTAGATGGTAAATAACTCTATAACACCTGTCTTGCTCCGCTCGAAACACTTCCCACATCCATCACTCAATTGACCTCCATGTGTCAACAATTACATGACACAATGAAAAATTTGACCACCTTGTTTAAGCCCACCTTAGATACCTTCTCTTCTTCCACACCGTATAACCCTAAAGGTCTTGAATCTTCTCAGTCCACCTCTTTTCCTTACAACCACTTTAAACGGGACCTCTGTCCCCCTCGCATGGAGGTAAAAAAATTTGATGGCTCGGATCCCACGGGTTGGGTCACTCAAATGGAAAACTATTTCTCTTTGTATGACATTATTGATGAGTTGGCCAAACTCATGTATGGTGTTCTCCATCTAGATCCAAAATGTTGGCAATGGTGGCAATGGAGAAAAAATTATTGTCAAGGGTATGTGGCTTGGACACAATTTGTTGTAGATCTTTATGAATTTTTTGACATTGACACACACCATTTAGGTCATTTGACCAAGTAGAAACAATCAGGCGCAGTGGAAGAATGTATAGTTTCTTTTGAGCGCTTGTCTTTCCGCACGGAGGGCATGTATGATGCTTTTTTTCTGGGAATACTTTATCAGTGGCCTCAAGGATGAGATTTGTGCCCATGTCTTCATGGCTCGCCTTGAGATTTGGGTGGAAGCTACTAGAAGAGATAAGGAAGCACAACATGTTGTCTCTTCTCAAGACAAAAAACCATCCTGTATTCGCCGTCCTAAACCCACCACTCCAGCCCCTCCTTCCACTCCACTGAAGATCCAAAAATTGACCAGGGCAGAAATGGTCGAATTCCAACTCAAGGGCCTTTGTTATAATTGTGATGACAAATACTTTCTAGGGCACAAGTGTAAGGAACAAAATATTTTTATGGCCATCTTTGAGG